>JAMQGT020004986.1:0-151634 GCA_024447675.2 Pterophyllum scalare | reverse complement strand
CCGTGTTGTGCTGTGCTTCGTTCAGTTACGTATTGCCCCGCTGGGTAAAAATGCCCTTCTATGTTCTCTTTGTCAGGCTCGCGTTACAATCATTGACCGTATGCACACCTGTGTACTGCACCTTTCACACGAGCTGCCTGACGAACAGTTTGTTTTGTAGCTGTAGTTTTTTCTCATCTGATTAAAAGCAGTTTACACCGAACACGTCTCAGATTTCTGTGTTGGCAGTGATCACAGCGGACTGATGTCGAATCACAAGGACGATCATGTGTCTGACACCAAATCGGGAATCCCTGAGGAAGTTTGTTTTTGTTTGGTTGTTTTTATGAAGCTGGCCAAGAGTGTTAGTGTTAGTAATGCTGACCTTCAGTCAGGTAGGAAGCCACCACTTGGTACAAAACTAAGCCATGGTTGTGTTTTTTTTTCTGTAGCTATGATTGAAGGATTGAAAGGAGTTTCATTGGCTGTTTATAGTAATGTCTTATGCCCTGCTGATTTCCACTATAATTGTTTACAAATGCCAGGTAATAAGGACTAATTTCTCTTCCTAAATTCTTCTTTTGTTCTCTTTGAAGCTCTGAGGTAAAGGGAAGCGAACGAATGTTTTTGACAAGTGTTTGCTTTCCAGATGTGTTGCGTGTGTGTGTGTGTGCGTGTGTGTGCAGGGATTTACAGCTCAGTGTAATGTGGTGTGTGACAGGTTGAGGAATTAGAGGAGACTGAGAGGAGCTCAGGAAGAAGGATATTACTCTACTCATCCTTGGCTTAAAACTTCTTCCTAACTAATAATAATAATAGCAAACAACCAGTACAAACATATGAGAGAACTTGCAGCATATCCCTGGGGTGTAACGCAGGACCAGCACCAGTTAGTGTGCAGCTTCCCACTGTATCAGGATAGAACGGGGAACCAGAGACATGGATGTTGGGTTAAATGGTGATTCTAAAGTGGCTGTAGGTGTGACTGTGAGTGGTTGTCTGTCTGTTAGCCCTGTGACCCATTGGCGACCCACCCATGCTGTACACCACCTCTCGCCCTATGACAGCTGGGAAGGCTCCAGCCCAACTGGACCGTTAAATCTGATAACGGGAATAAAATGAATGGATTCTCTGTCTTGGTGAATCTTAACTCCCATGGCAAGAAGGCTCAGGACACGGCCTTCCCAATTTCCTTGTTAAATCTCTATTTACTTTCCTTTTTTCTTTCCTTTTTTTCCCTACTTTTCTACTTATTAACTAAAGTTTGGAAGTTATTTATAAAATCAGGATGGCGTTCAGCCTGTTCAAAAGTGGATATACGAGTAGAGATCAGTGAATAGGGACTGAAGTCTGACGTCCCACACCTCCCACCGAGGGGGCTGCATCAGAGTGGAGTTAAAGAGCTCAGTGCTTGATGTTCGGCTCGAACCAAACCTAGTTGCTAAACCACAGCCTGCGTACCAACTACTGGTTCCAGCACTTTTTAACAGTGTGTTCACTAACGTGAAATCGGTGACGTTTCAGCGACCTTGGTGTAGCGACACTGTTCGTAATGGCGTCAGGAATGTGAGGGGCATAGTTCAACTTTGCTTTTGGTTTTCGTGCAGCGTGTTATTTAAATAAGGATTTAATTGGACTGTAAGGATGCTCAGAAGTGGCCAAAAGTTCATTTCATACCTTTAAAGATATTTTAATGGGTGGCTCTTGATGAAGAAGTCCTGTTGCATCATTTGTCACCTGCACTCTCCAGAGGATAAAACCCCAAAGAGCATGTTTCAGTACCAACCACTGTCCTCTTTGTATTGTGTGTTCCCGTCCTTAGTGAATCCTGTCAGTTTCTTTCTTCTTATCCATTTTTTGTTTGTTGCAAATTAAGATTAAGAGATTAATTTATACCATCATTGTACTTACTCGTACTGAGTTGCCCTTCTTTGTGACACCATCTGCTTTTGTGCTTAATACGTCAGCACGTTAGGATGCTCTGTAACTCGGGAGGTAGAGCGGGTTGTCTGCTAATCAGAAGTTCGGTGGTTCGATCCCCAGGCAAGACGCCGACCCCTTCGACGCACGCAGAATGCGACTGTTAGGTTGAAAGTACTTGGGGAAGATGGGAGCGTTTCTTGCAGTAAGAGAGCTCTTTGAGTGCTCGGATGGAGTACAAAAGCATTTTAAGTACGGGTCCATTTCACCGTTTGAAGTTAGCATCTGCCTGTATTTTTCAAAGGGAAATTGAAGGAATCTGCTTGGATAAAATGCAGTGTCAGGGATTATCAGGAACGGGCTTAACTGCTTAGCAAGTTGTTCTATACACATGCAGCACTTTTTTTTTTTCTTTTTTAAACTCATGCAAAACACTGAGGAACAGGCCATCCCTTTGATAGCACTGAGGCATAAAGCTCCAGCATTACAACACAGGGGGAGTTCTTTGGGTTCACACCCCAAAGCCTGTCAGACTTTAAGACTTAAAGTTAGAAAAGTTAGAGAACACATCCCAGATTCCTTGTGCGTGAGAGAGGATGGGGTCCGCAGAGGGAAATGGGGGGAAGAAACCAAATGTGCATGAGTGTGTGATTTCTTTTTTTCTTCTTTTTCTTCCCTGGGTTTGTGCAACTATTAGTTACATGGGTCAAGGGTCGCTAACTTAGAGATGAAACAAGTAGGAGTGCAGATTAAGAAGTGGGGTGGGAGGCCGAACAGGTTACAGAGGCATGAAAAAAAGACCGCTTTGGGCGCACACAAAGGGAGAAATTAGTGAGCGAGTCGGGAGCGTGGGTAGGTGGGAGGAGATGTTATGAATCTCCCCTTCTATTGTCATTTCCTCTGCAGCTGGTCCCGGGTTGAGAGGGAAAGAAAAACATAACTCGGAGGATCTGAAATGTAAACAGCGGTCCTGCCAGTGGGCTGGGTGTTCCCCACTTCTGACACATCTGCAATAAAACACTTTGTCTGATTTCGTAACGCGGCGTTAATGAAGGCGGAGAACGAATGCAACAAAACGGATGAATACTGAAGAAACTGTGTCGCTAAAGGGGGGAAAAACAAAAATCCTTTTAATAAATAAGACAGTCTGCTGATTCAATTTTATGTGGGGAAAAGGAAATCGATGGTCTAGAGTTTCCTCGTTTTGCTGAGTCGTTTCATACGTGCGCTGGCTGTTTTTGTGTTTCTCGCTGTTTTAAATAAGTTTAGTCTGGGAAGGTTGTTTTCTAAGATTTATTGCCCAATCCTAGCCCTCAAAAGAGACCTTCATCAGCCTCTTGTCTCCTCTCAGGTCAGGTCTCTGCAGTCGAACCTGACAGTCTGTGGTCGTGGCACATTAAAATCCAGTCATTAGGGATTTTACCGCCTCACAATTAGCCTGCAGGGGTCTCTCATAGGAACACAGTGATGCACAAATTTGAATGGTTGTCTATGCATAAGAGGTCACAGGACTGACTGAATGGATTGATTAAAAATGCCAGAAATAACCGATTGTCCTTCAGCGTTCCGGTGGTTGAGCAGTGTTTGCTATTTCCTTTGGTCTAAAACAGAGTTTTTAACGTAGCGGCTGGCCTGTTACGCGCAAGTGTGCAAAATGAAAAATGGGCAGCGTTCGAATCTCTTCCTCCTCTATCTTTTAATTCTTCATACAACAGTTTCTGTCACTTTTTGTGATTACGAGTGCGATTGTTGCCATGAACCTTTTGAGAACGTGCTAACCATAAATGTGCGCCGTCGTTTCCCTTTGGCTCTCAAAAGCCTCCGATGTTTGAGGCGGAGGGATGTGGCTGGAGGAGGCTGCAGAAGCGAGCGTGAGCGCTGGGGGACTTACAGCAGCGTTTTTATTAGCCGCAAATGTTGAGTCGACCATTTTAGCACAGAGACAGCTCAGTGCAGAGACGTACATAATTTGGGGATACTTATAAGTAGGGCCGCTGCATTGTGGGTCACTGCATGCTGTGTGCCGCACTCATAAATCCTCGACTTACCACTGCGCATTGAGCGATACACTATTCCCCTTCCCCCGGTCTATTTTCATGCAGCACTTTGTGCATGTTTAGAGAGAAACCTGTCATCTGTTGCAATGACTGTGGCATAATGCGACTGTCTTAACTCAAATTTATGGCTACTTTTTCATCTCTTCCACAATATACCGTTTCCCACAATTGTCGGACACTGTATATTTTTAGCCCGTAGATTTGTCCTTACAGCGTCTCGCTGGACTGCTTTCTTTCAAAGCTCCCTCGTGCTTCAAAGGATACTACTTGGCTCGGGCTCACGGAGCTCGTCGTCAGTGCCGCTAAACTAGCTCGTTCAGAGTCTGCCGCTTCCCTCACGCTGCCTGGAGTTTGGCAGGTAAAATGGTCAGAGTTATATGGAAGTCATTAAAATTCCTTGGGAACATGTGGACGCTTGTTTATTTTTCCACCCAGGCGGGAGGGCGGAGGGCTGCCAAGATGCTGCGCTGTCCATCTCTCAACGAGAATGTGTGAGGGAGAAGGATAACCTGGTGGAAGATGAAGGAGATGAAAGACGGGTTTAAGGAAAGGAGACAAGGAGGACACACAGGTGGAGGGACTGAGGGATGGATGGAGAGCAGGAGTGGTTTAAAGAGAGAAATTTAGGAGGGACGGTAAGAGAGAGAGAGAGAGGAGGGGTCATAGGCCAACACCCTGAACTGGCTGCCGAACAAAAAGTTTAACAAATGATCGCCGAGGCTTCAGTGAGCCGCACAGGATCAGGATTAGAGACGGCTGGATTCACACACAGGCCGGAGGCAGAAGAGCTAAGACAAAGAGGGATGCAAGAAACCCAAATAATAGCAGAACGCACAAAAGAGACATGTAGAAAAACACATACTGTTTCCCCCTCCTTGTCTCTGTGATATTTTTTATTGTGAGTTATGGGTGATAAATCCTTGCACTGAATCAGTGTCTGTGTGTGTTATCGGGGTGGGAGAACAACTCGGTGAGTAGACTTTTACTTTTGCACGTTATCCACTTTGCTAATTCTTTTACAACCCAAAGTAACGTGTTAAGGCTAGCCCTCACTTTTTAAAAAAAAAAAAAAAAGCAAAAGTCTGAAAGAGACTATAGCAAACTGTTAACGCTCACAAATCTTAGCTCAGTATAAGGAATAACAGGAATAACTAGAAGTTAAGTTAAGTTCCCTTTAATTAGCCCAGAGTATTAAATCATCATGATCCAAATTACCATTACATTTTTTACTTTTGTCAGTCAAATCTGATCCAACTGCATCTACAAGGTCCAGATGAAGTAGTTTTTTGTTTGCTTGTTTCTTTTTTTAAATCTCAAAAATTCCCCGTTCACCTCGTGGCCTTCTTTGTTTGTCCTCCAAGCTCGGGTCCTCTACTTTCGTGCAGTTGGTTTGAAGTTGGCCTCTAGGGGTGTTCTCCACATTCCCACTGAGTTCCTGATGAAGACTCTTAGGGTCCTGTTGACCTTGTACAGTTCTAGGCATTCCAGGGTCCATGTATGCAGGCATCAAGTCATAGGCTTTCTTGTAATCAGTCCAGGCAGTGCACAAGTTGGTCAGTCTAGTCTTACAGTCTCAAGTGACTGCTCTGTGTACCAGTAGCTGGTGTTTTGCTCCCCTGGTGTCTCTGCCAGTTCCTTTCTGGGCCCCACTCATGTATTGAGCCATGTGCCTGTTTAGGCAGGTTATTGGCTGGTAGTTGGATGGGACTGGTCCCTTCTGGGGATCCTTGGGAATCAGGACTGTCGTAGCCTCCAGCAGCTGGTTCATTTGGGCTGCCAGGGGCTCATGGAGTGCAGTTAGCTTCTTTAGCCAGTAGGTGTGAATCATGTCAGGGCCTGGTGCTGTCCAAGCTCTTCATATGTGAGATTCTTTCTTGGATGTCTGCCACAGTGATGGTTACTGGGGCCTGTTCAGGGAGGTTGCTGTGGTCCGGTTGCCACTGAGCATTGTATTTGTGTTGCATTCTTCTCCCATATGCTCTCCCAATATTGCTCTGTCTCCAGCCTTGGTGGGGGTGCTGGTTCTCACATTGTTCCCCTGCCACTGAGAGTACACCTTGGATGGCTCAGTGGAGAACACCTGGTTTATTCTTCTGCTTTATCCCCTTGTATGCCTCTCCAAGTGATTAGCCAAGCCTGTGAGTTTTTGCTTGGCAGTTTCTAAGGCCTTAGGTATGGACCGCTTGTTGTACTTCTTAGGCACCCCTTCCTTCATCACACCTTTCTGCACCTCGGAGAGCTGGCTAACTTCCCTCCGTGCTGCCTTGAGCTTAGCCTCTAGCCGTCTTTTCCATGGAGGGTACTGCTCCTTGTGGCTGTTCATCTAATAGCCAAGTATCTCAAGGATCGCTGCTGCTGTGATATAGATTAAATGATTAGTTTCAGTGATGGTCGAAGTAAGGGATTGTCCATAGTGCTGCATTTGCATCTTCTAGTAGACTTTCAGCGGGTACCTCATGTAGTCTTGGTAATCAGCCTCAGGGGGTCCAGGTTTCCACCTTAGCCATGATCTTATCTTTCAGGTCAGCTGCTCTGGCATTAAATGTACCAGTTGTTCTGGGGCGTGGTAACCAATCAAGCCTGGATGCATGTTCTGAACCCCCTTATATACACACGGAGAAATGGCTATAAATTCTGACCAGACCATCAGATTATTTCTCCCTTCAAATTCTGGACTTGTCGTTCCAATGTTGTCTTCTGTTAAAGCCATATAACATTGTGGGTTATTAATAAGAGCCCTCAGACGGTGTCTCGTTCTCTGTGACTGGTTAGTTTCTCCATGGTGCAATACCCGCTCAGACTTATATCGCCCACCTACCAGTTATAAATCTTCCCTGCCTTCATTTTAAATGTGGAAATATCCTTTCATGGTTGTCTTTAAACACCAGATCCAGGAGGGGCCCGCTGTGCTGGTGGGTGTTTTTTGTGATTTGTTGAGCAGAGAGGAAAGATTGAAAGGGATCTCGGTGCAAAGTGTTACTCGAGGATAACTGGCATTGCAATATGCTGTGAGATAAAAAGAGAACTGACCAGTCTGTATGTTCCATCGGGCACCTTGTAAAAGGAGTCATGTCAAGGCCTCAGTGGCAGTACTCGTCTTTTTCTCGTCCAGAGCTGCTACTCTGTTTACTGTCTGGTCTTACAGTAGCTCGATTGTCGGGAAGTCTTTCACTGACACCAACTGCTGTATCCAACTGTCTATATTTGAGCCTAATAACCAGTGATGATGATTTAGGAGATTGGTGGACACCACATTGGGAGAGAGGTATCTGCTGCAAGTCTCGGGGGATGAAGCAAAAGAAGGGAGTTGTGGGATTTTTCAGTGCATAGCTGTGGCAATACCCTGTGCAGCTGAAAAATGTATCAAAGTGATTTTCTCTCGACTGCCAATACTCCCCTCATCACGGGCCAAGAGACGGAGTGCAGCAACAGGCCGTCACTGAGGTCACTCTGTGTCTACCTTCCTGTATTTGTTCAGTTTTAACTGGAACTGCTTACATGGCAATGTGGACCCTAGGGGTGATCCATGCATTTACCCTGCCTCACCCAACAAATCGTGACTAATTAAGTTGTAATATGAGAACTTGCCTCCCTCTTACATTGAATGCTCTTTTCCAGATTGCAGTGGTCTTAGACGCAGATTCAAGACTGGAATTACATGTCTGTAACGCCAGTTTCAGTCATTACATGCTGTGCCTGCAGCACTGACGTCGCAAGACCTTGGCTCAATCTCGTTCCTTGATAGTAAAGACATGTAGTAGGTTGAAGTTAAGTCTGTCTGATTTTGCTGAGGTCGCCGTGTTGAGAACCTCGAAAATGTAGAGAAATGATGCAAAGTTAATTTTGGGTCTGTGTGCAAGTGATCATCGACGCATAAAGTTTTACCTTGATCATCCAGTAGGAAGGACGAATCCCTTTGGGTTTGCGTGGTTACTTGTTCTAATGGTTACAGCCTTAATAAAATTGTTTTGCAGCTCAAAATGACTCTTAATACGGGTCAGAGTTCTTGCGGAGGCAGCGTCTAATAGCTCTTGGGGAAACTGTGGTGTAAAATTCCCGGATAAATGAGCCGAACCAACTGAAGTTGATGGTGATGAGCAGTGACACTCTGTAGTTCTTGGTGACTATTAGCCCGCCAGAGTTTTTCTAAAATTAATGTTTCAGTAGTCTTTTATCCTAGCGGGAAAGTAATCAGACATTTAAGACTTAAGGTTGAAAAGATAATCCCTCCTGCTTTATGAGTCACCATCAGTTGTGTTATCCTTCCATTTCCTGCTTTGCTCTTGCTCTACCGTGCTCCCCACCTGCAGTGGCTTTAAGGTGATTGTCATTAGATCCAGTGGAATGCTCCCTGTCTTTGTCAAGATGACACCGACGTGTGTGGTGGCGCTGCAGGCGTGCCGCAAGTCGACGGCAGAGAATTCAAAGATCTTCGCGGCATGATATGAAGCAGATAAAAAAAAAAAAGCAAGGCAGGCACACACACAAATGGCACGGCGTAAGCAGAACTAGATCGCTTAGTGTTTTGCCTTGTTGTTCAAATTTTGGTGAAAATTTTCCAGCTGTACACAGACGAAGGTCTGCACTATTACCCAGAGCAGTCTGAAGCCTGAGTTTGTTTGTTTGCTTTTTTTTTTTGCCTAAAGCAATTAGTGATGCACACATGATGGCTTTATTATTTGAAGCTTTGGTCAAAGTTTAATACGAGCATCCACCATCGTAATGCGTTCCCGGAACCATAACGTCCACCCTTGGAAAGTTGAGGGGAAACCCTCGGCCGAAAACGGGTCGTTACAGCTGAAGCTGAAATGTTGTGATTCCTTCAAACCAAATAACATTTCCCATAACTTTCCCTTTTCTTTCTTTCTTTCTTTTCTTTTTCACATCTTCCTAATCAGAAAACAGTATTTACCCACCTACACATGAAACCAAAAAAGAGAAATGCGGAGAACCTGAAACGGTTTGTTTGAAGTCGCCATGTTCTCGCTCAGGTCACGCTTTCCTTCCCAATTGCATCACTAGGTTTCGGTCTCCGTGGTGACTGTGAGTCATGGAGGACACCGGTTGTCCGGAACAGTTGGATCCTAAAACAATACGCTTCTTTCCTTTCAGTATCCTTTTTATGCTCGTTCTGATGGGAAAGGATGGTAGAGTGTGTGTGTGTGTGTGTGTGTGTGTGTGTGTGTATGAACTGGTTTATAATTGGAAGCGTGGAGGGTGTGCGAGGAAACGGCCGGATGCAGTTGTGCAAAGACAACCAGGGTAGCTCTCATCTGAATCCGTGAAGCTGAAAATGACTGTGAGGTCATTTCATTTGAGGTCGCGCATTTCTGCAGGAAAAAAAGTTTTTTTTCTGTGAAGTTTCACCAACTTAAATGCAAAATGTAGGTAAAATTGGATGAAATTCAGTTCCTTAAATTACTACCCCGCTTGCTGTGGTGATGTCTCTCTGCCACATTATGACCTGAAAAGTATATTTGTGCAAATTAAAAAAACATCATATGAAGCTGCTTGGGACATCATGTGATAGTGGAACTGGAAAGATCGCACTGTTCCCCTAATAGCCAGAAACCTTAGACTCTATTCTGTTAATTGCTTTGTTTCTAAGAAAAGTCTGATTTCATAGTTTGTATTCATCACAAGTCCAAGTCGCTGGCGTGTCCTGTAAATGTCCCTCTTCCTTACTCTTCATCTCCTATTTTTCTAAACATCACCTTTCTTATTTGATCAATGAAAGAATAAATCTTGCACAGAGCATCACAACTTGTACGCTGCTTGCTGTTTTTGTGCAGCTGTGAGAGACACACAAGCGTGAACAACAGTGAAAGGAATTGAAGATGCAGAGAGAGGGCACCTTTGAGGTCCAAGCTGTGGACTGTTTGTCTCCTGCCTTGGTGGTCCACTTACAGTATGTGGGGTCCCTATAGAGCAGTGAAGCCCTTTGCTGTGGCTGACCTTCAGGATAGTTGCTGTTAACGGTCATTTTCATGTTTATTTGAAGTTGGCCCGGTAAAGCTTTTATGAATGAAGGCTGTGCTACAGTGTGAGCCTGGAATCGCTTTGATTTTTCGGCAAGCGTTTTCCTACGATCGGTAGGATATAGCTCTAGTGGAACGACGCGTTCTCGGTGGTCGGAGCAATTAGGATGCGGACAGTTGCAAATGAATGCACGCGCTAGAAGGAGACGCACACGGGTGTGCACACACAAACCCCGTCACACTTGGTCTCAGCAGAAAGTTATGACTTGTGGCCATGTGTCACTGTCCCTCTGCAGGACCCCACATCCTGACAGGAAGTTTGTCCTTCCTACACACACACACACACACACACACACACACACACACACACACACACACACACTGTATGTGTGACGGCAGGAGCGAGAAAGACAGAAATACAGTAAAGCTCTGCAGGCTGCTCATGAGAGCAGCCGGAAAATGACAGTGATCAGGAAACAGGGATTAAAAGAAGGATGAATAGATTTAATTACAGACCACATAAGTGGAAAAATATGCATGAGTAAAGATAATATCTTACAGGATTTTTAACCCAAGTTAATTTCAGCGAATCTGTTTGTTTTTATTTCTTTTGTATTTGCTGATCTGCTTTGGTTACATTCTGCAATAATCAGTTCAGCAGGGGCATCATGTAAAACAAATATTTTAGCCTCTGTATCACCTTTACTTCAAAAACTGACCAACCCTCATGTGAATTGGTATTATAATATTGATCAGGATTACTAGTAAATTACTTTTAAATCCAGTAAAACGGCCACTGCTGGAATCCCATAAAAATTACCATTTGATGACTTTTTTTCTCTGAGGTGCTGGCAACAAGTGCCGTCTCTAGTCTAGTTTCACGCTTGTTCTTGTGACAACTACCGCAACAAAAAGCTTAAAGATCGTTTATCCTTTACAAAGATAGACTTCTTACCATCTTCCACGTTTTTAGACCCTATTGCCGCTGCGCTCAGTAAAATATTTGTTGGCAAGACTAGGAAAGGATCCCCGAGGCCTGTGCAGCAAGATGCCTGACCTTCTAGATGTCATCGGCATCCCTTGCTGCCGCTTTGCTTTCCGTGATGGATGCTTTGTGTGGCTTTGTGTCGCAACCCCTGGGGCCAGAGTCCGACGGGCCCGGAAACACGAAGCGACGTACGGACAAGTGCGCACTCCAGAGGCTCTCTTTTTCCTCTCACAAAGTGTTATTGAATGGTTGGCTGTGTTCACAGCATGGTGATGGTGGCTCAGCATGAGAAGAACTGCTGGTTTGCTTTCCTGGAGCTGCGTTTCATATTATACTTTTCGACTGGTCTGTAGAGTCAGATCTTTTTTTAAGGCGAGTATACTGTCTACCTTATTTATACAGTACAGCCATAAAGCGCATATATGTGTGTGGTCATCGTCATCTTGCATTTATTATGCCCTAGGCATGGACGGGTTCAGTGAAATGTCACCTCTAACCTTTCACCCACATCAACAGAGTAACATGTTCTGTGACGACAGGATGGACTTCCCACAACATGGGAAAATGCCAAAAGTCCAAGTAGTCGGCCTTTTTCTTCTTCGTCCAAGCCAGCCAAACATGTACATGCAGGGATGCTTTTAATCTGCGGATGTGGGCGTTTTCAACCCCGACTGACCTTGGAAGCTGCTAAGCCTCAATAACTCGTACACACAAAGCTGCATGCGTCTATTGTCGGCGTGTTCGCTTTCGTCTTTCTGGAGTTAAATGAAAATGGCTTTTGGGAGGCTGGTTGATTTGCGGTCTCTGTGTGTTCTGCATTCGACCTGTGTGGTACAATAACATAAAAGGCTCGTGGGATACTCGTGGGATGAGGATGTTTCACAATTCCTCAGTCTTCTTGTGAAACTGAGGCTTTCCAAACGACTTAACAAGAAAACCTGGATTTAGATGTGGAGCTTTTAAGCATTAAGAGTGGGTTTAGCATTATGCAAATACAGCTAATATAATTTAAGAGCTTATATAATATATATATATATATATATATATATATATATATATATATATATATATATATATATATATAAAACATATAGATAGTAAGAGTTTCTTTGATGCTCCTATGAGAAACCCTTAGGGAAGGCATGAAGTGAAGCACGTGTTTTACTTCTGTTTTTGCTCCTCAGTATTAGTTTCTCCCTCTCTGCTGCTAGGGTGGGGTCGCCACATGAGCGGACTGTTTGTTTGGAGTTGCCATGGAAACCCACGTTTGTGTTTGCGCTGGTGCGACGGGCCCGCAGTTCTGCTCCGTGCACAATGACCTCATCCAGACACAGACTCTGACATATCGAATCGGTCTGCTTCCTCGGATTGTGTAATGGATCGTCCCCCAGAAACGCGCACACAGAGCAGCTCCCTGGTCGACGCCCACTCAGTGTTTTTTTTTTTTTTGCCTCGTTGCTCGACCACGGAGGAGTCGTGCGGCCCTCGGCGACGATGGCGCAACTCCCTTTGACAGCAGGAGCAATGCATAATTGCTCGATAATTCGATTTCGTGTGCCGCATCAGTACGTAATTAGATTCATTTGAATAGATTTGTGCATCACATCTCTTTAGAAGAGGAGGAACAAAGTTCATGAACTTACAGCGAACCCCCAGAACTTCACTTATTCCGATGCATTGTTGTGTGTGCCGAATATTAGCGTTTTATTTTTTTACTAAACTGTCTCCACTCCCACCTTTTCACCCGGGGGTCAAACTCCCGACATTCCGCAGCTGTTAATCTCCGACGGCGTGAATATGTGGAGCCCAGCCCGAGTGTTGATGTGCATTTATTATAGCTGGGAGTTAAGTCACTGGTAAGAAATCTTTTCCTTGTGGAAAAGAATGCTCGTCTCTGTGAGGGGAAAAGTTCTGCTTCGTTTCACAAAGATTTCTGGAAGATGTATTTTCCCCTGAAGCATAAACGTACACACTTATTAAAGGCCTACTTGCCGATCTGCCATGTGACTGTGGTCTTCCATGAAAGCTCTGTGTACACTGTTCAAAGGAGCTCATTCAGTAGCACTGCTGGGGTGCGTTCGCTATATGATGGATTTTTGCTTCTGTGTGCAGTTAGTCCCCTTTTTTCATCCGTTTGTGACTGTTTTGCATAACTGCTTTTAATAAAGCATGGAAAAATAAATCCGCTACAGTTGGATGCGCTTGATCACAAGTGAGATTCAAATGGTTCAGCTTTTCATATGGCGGGGGGGGGACAAAATAAAGCTTGAGAAGCTTCTTCTGCAGGGATTACACCCTGCATGCAGCACAGAAATCCCCCAAAGTTTCCATTATGCTTGGTGGATAATTTCCCTGTTTGTTTCCACGTGTTTATTCAGGCAAAGCGTGTTTACTCACCTGGTGCAGACAAAGGTTCGAGTTCATTCAATTCAAGTCACTTTTACTTACATACATATATATATATATATATATACATATATATATATATATATATATATATAGTGCCAGGAAGGAACCTCCAGCAGAACCGGGCTCGGGGAGGGGCGGTCATCTGCCGACCGGTTGGGGCCTGAGGGGAGGGACGCAGGACAAAAGACATGCTGTGGAAGAGAGCCAGAGATCAATAATAACTCATGATTAAATGCAGAGTGGGGTATAAACACAGCAGCCTAGGCCTATTGCAGTGTAACTAAGGGAGGGTTCAGGGTCACCTGATCCAACCCAAACTACCCTCCCCTGTGCAGGAACAGTCAACCAGTCCCTTTATTTTTGCTGTAGACTGAAAACATTTGGGTTTGACATTAAAAGATGAATATAAAAGTTTCAGCTTTTATTTCTGCTTAATTATCATCTGGATCTGATCCACAGTTCAGAGGATAGCACCTTCTGTCTGAATCCACCCGTTTTTCTTGAGAGCAAAAATATTGGAACGTGTTGTTGACAGGTGTGTTTTGTTGCTCAGCTGTGTCCCGTTAGATTGATTATTCAAATAATAAATAGAGCTGAATGTCTGCGCTCGGTTTCCCTGGGCAGGTTGTGCATTTATAAGCCATGAAAACCAGGGAGCTGTGTGTAGGTGAAAAACAAGCAATTGTGAAGCTGAGAGAAGATGGAAAATCAATCGTAGCCATTGTACGAACATTGGCCGTAGTACCAGGCTGGAATTTGCCAAGAAGCACAGAGATAAACCTCAGAAATTCTGGGACAAATTTTCTTTTATGGACTGATGAGACAAAGATTAACCTTTACCAAGGTGAGGGAAAGAAAGGATCTGCTAATTATCCCAAACATACAAGCTCACCTGTGAAGGTAACGTGCTTTTCATGGAGTTTTTAGAACAACCTGATAATATTGAATAAATGCATGAACTCGTTTTTCAGCATCACTCTGAGACAGGATGTTTCTAATTTTATAGATATTGTGCAAACACAGAAAAGCAGTACTACGCATTTGTTTAATATGTGCATTGAAGGACATATCCTGGTCAAAAAAGATTTCTCACAGTGTTACTGGAGGCCAAGGTAATGCTCTCCAGAGTACGTATCTTGGTTAGACAGCATGTTTATAATAATTTGTAGGGCTGCGTATAATAATCTCAGTTTTATCCAAATTTAGAAGCGGGAAATTAGAGGTCGCTTCTATGTCTGTAGACATTCCTGCAGTTTAACTAATTGGTGTGTGTCATCTGGCTTCATCTGGGTATGATCTAGATGGCAATGAAAATATATGCTATATATATATATATATATATATATATATATGCCCCATCCCATGCAGTGCCTTCTAATAATACTGCCAGAAGGAGGAAGACATGTGTTCATCTAAATAAAATTGGTCCTATCACAGAACCCTGTGGAACTCCATAATTGACCTTAGTGTGAAGAAGAACAAATTGGAGTCTATTAGATAAATATGATTCAAAGCACTGCAGTGCAGTACCTTTAATACCTATGGCATGCTCTAATCTCTGTAATAAAATGTTATGGTCAACAGTGTCAAGGCTGCACTGAGGTCCAACAAGTCAACGAGTCCACTGTCAGAGGCTGTAAGAAGATCATTTGTAACCTTCACTAATGCTGTTTCTGGTACTGTGATGAACTCTGAAACCTGTTTTTACAACTACTCTTTCAAGATTTTTTTTTTTTTTAAAATAAAAGGAAGGTTGGAGATTGCCCTATAATTAGCTAAGACAGCTGGGTCAAGTGATGGCTTTTTAAGTAGCGGTTTAATTACAGCCACCTTGAAGGTCTGTAGTATAAAGCCCATTAATAGAGAGTTTTGTGTGGAGTGATTGGCTTTAAAAAAACAAACATTTGCATTGCTCACTTTTATTTATTAGACTGCTGTAATTCCTTAAAGCTGTGGGTTTCTGATTTCCATTGTCTGCTAAAGGACATCAGTGACAGATTCCCGTATATTATAAAGGACATCCCATGTATTGATTTATTTTGTCACGCAGTTATGCTGCTGCCAGTGTTGCTGTGATATTGACACAGTCCTGCTCGGTGCTTCGCTCTGTTTCCTCTGAGACTGCCTCTTCAAAAAATAGCTTAATTATCTGACTGAAATTCAGGACATGCCTATCTTCTTGTCTTCTGCAAGGAGATCTATGTAAGCTAATGTAGCGCAGGAAAAAAAAACTTCTCACGACTCTGTAAATATTACAGGAAAACTAAAAAGGAGACAAGAATTTTGTTTCTCATCCAAGTTTTGTTTTTATTGCAGTTTTCCATTTTGAAAACTCTTTATTGAAAGGATCAGTTTTTCCATGATGTTACAAGATTATACTGAAGCTGTTTTCATGCTTTAGACCTGATCCTGCAGGAATTTATTTAAAAACTCAGATGTTCAATGTAGTCGTATCAAATATTAAACACACGTTAACCTGCCAGTTCTGCGGTACAAGGTCTGTGTTATGGCAAATTACTGCACCGTGAGGGCGGCATGACGGTGCAATAGTTGGTGATGGTGCCTCGCGGCAAGAAGGTCCTCTGTTTGAATCCGGACTGGGGGCTTTCTGTGGGTGTTCTCCCCGCATCTGTGTGGGTTTTCTCCGGGTACTCTGGTTTCTTCCCACAGTCCGAAGACATTTACGGATATAGGGTGACTGATTATCCTAACTGGGTGTGTTAACACCTGCGACACATTGACGACCTGTCCAGGGTGTAACCTGCTGGGATAGGCTCCAGCCCTCCCACGACTCTGAATTGGACAAGCAGAAGAAAATGGACGAATAGAGAATCTGAATTCATGCTGAGCAAGAGGGCATCTTGTCTTGCCTTCTGCGAGCGTGGCACCCATACCCAAATTTTTGTCCTGTTTTCTTTTAGCATTGATCTGAACCCCGGCTTCCCTCAACTACTCTAAAACCAGTGCAACATTCACACCAATGTAGTAGCTGGTTGGAAAGTGGAGAGCTCGCTTATAGCTTATACTGTATATAAGATTTTTGTCAACGGTGTTCAGTAAGATGGAAAAGGCCCACATCAGAAGTGTTATTTTCACAAAGCTAACTTCAAGGCAGCTGCACCCTTGAACAAAACATTTAAGTGAAACGCTCATGAGTGGTCACGGTGCGCTGATGGAGCTGAAGCTTTGTGTACAGAGACTCAGTGAATACTGTGATTTGAATCCTGAGCAGGGGGCATTTAAAAAAAGAAAAAAGCTTTCTAAAGTGAATTTAGTTTTCAAAGCAAATCAAGCAGTAGAATCAGAAAGACGGTCCAGATGGTTTTGCCAGTCTCCTTCAGTCAGGCATGGCTGCCAGCACAAAGCTTTGAGAAAATGTCAAGTAATTCACACCGAAACTAAAGCGGTACACCGCTTGTGCTGCGTAGCCGTGGAGCAGCTTAGGCCACTCTGCTGCTTAGTCTCTGCCCAACGATAAAGCCGGTGTCTGGCGGCGAGGACATACGGTTGCAGTTAGCAGCTGAGACGCCCGGCCTTGGATTGTTATTGTTTGTGTGGGTGAAGCAACAGGGGCCTGTTAAAGTGTGTCTATAGCTCTCTCATTACCAGCTATAATTACAGGGTGATTAGCAGCCAGCTGGGTGTGTGTGTGTGTGTGTGTGTGTGTGTGTGTGTGTTGGTCTTGCGTTATGGATGACCTTAATTTGGCATGTGATCTGTTTTTCAGAGGAACCGTACAACACCATCCAGATTGCATCATTAAATAAATGAGTGCCAAACCTTTCTTCTACACATGAACCAGTAAAAGTTTGGCACTGGTTGCGACGCAGCTGCGATGACGCTCTTCGAATGCGCTACGCATCGTGCGTCTGGTGTAATTGCTTGTTTTGTAAACAGTAATTTGATTGGAAATGCCAAATCATAACTGTAGGCAGAAAAATTAATAAACAAAAAATGTTAAATTTTGGTATTAAATGGTATTGACTGCTAATTATTATGTTGTCACATAGTGCGTGAGGACATGCCTGCACATGGCGACATTTGCTCGCCTGCCTTTACATGCTTGTGAACTTCGTAATCCACAGGATTTAATATGATTGTGGCCCAGCTGAGCCCAAAAACAACCCCACACCATCATCCCCCCCCCCCACCAACCTTTACACTTGGCACAGACGTAGTCAAACCCAGAACTGTCCATCAGATTGCCAGAGGGAGAAGCCTGATCCATCACTCCAGAGAACACGTCTCCACTGCTTTAGCGTCCTATGGCGGCGTGTTTTACACCGACGCGCCCGACGGCAGCTGCTCGGCCTCGGAAGCCCATTCCGCGAAGCTCTCTGCACGCCGTTCTCGAGCTGATCTGAAGGCCACGTGAAGTTTGGAGGTCTGTAGCGATCGACTCTGCAGAAAGTTGGCGACCTCTGCGGACCATGCGCCTCAGCATCTACTGACCCGGCTCTGTGATTTTTTTTTTTTTTTTTACGTGGCCTGCCACTTTGTGGCTGAGTTGCTGTCATTCGTGATCACTTCCACTTTGTCATAATAGGATTAACAGTCGACTGCGAAATTTTCGGCAACAAAGAAAATTCACGACCAGACTTGTTGGCTTCCTGTCACGGTGCCACGCTGGAATTCGGGAAGTGATGGGAACACCTGATTTCAACTTTTGGCAGTATAGTGCACACGTCCAGGTTTGAAGGTCATTGCCTTCTTTCATGTGACGTGTACGGCTGCTTTTACGGTTTTCATTCAGAGGAACTGTCTTGTGAGATGTACCTTTGTGTCCCCTGTAAATTTGTTCAAGCAGCGCGATGTTGGCTTCCATGTTTTAAGCGGCAGTCTTCTTTTTGTTGGACCATGGGTCACATTTAGCCGGGCCTATTTGTTTGCAGCGGTGCGATCATGAGGGAGAAAATAAAGATAACTTTAGTGGAAATGATTCCCCCCCCATTTTTAATATCATGAAATAAATGCATTAACCGATCAGGAGCCCGTTGAACTTAAGTACAGTGTTTGGACCAAAATATCAGGCCAGGCCTCTTAATGTTTGAATTCAGTGTCATGGCCACAGGTTTATAAAATCAAGCGCCCAGCCATGCAGTCTGCCTTTACAAACATTTGTGAATAAGTGGGTTGTTCTAAAGAGCACAGTACTGTAACTGGGTACCACCGTTGCATCGACTCGGTTTGTAAAATGTCTTCCACCATAGATATTCCATGATCAGCTGTAAGTGGTATTATTGCAGACTGGAGGGGGTTTAGGGACCACGGCGACTCAGCCGTGAAGTCGGCAGACCACGTAAAGTTACGGAGCGGGGGGGGGGGTGCGACTCGTTGTAAATGCTCTGACTCAATAACTGGGCTCCGAGCCTCCTCTGGCATTGACGGGGGAGCACATAAACTGTGTGCTGGGAGCTTCTTGGCGTGAGGTTTCCACAGCACGCGGCACCCCCCGTAGGTGTAATGTGTACGTGGCTCAGTGCTGTTGTCCATGTAGCGTATGTGAAAGTCCATATTTGTGAAAAGAGGAAGTCGTATTATTGGTAACACTTTTCTTTTTTTCCTCCTGTAGTGTGGACTCAGGGCGTGTTTGGCATTTTGCCAACAAGGAGTGTGGATTTGAGGTCATCTGATATTCTGTGACTGTTCAGGGCAACGACACCACGCAGGTATGATGGTCTCAGTTTAAAATACTCCTGGGGCCTCGGCACTTGTGACTAAAAAAAAAAAAAAACTACACGTAAAGACATTACAGTGCACTAGATCATCAGCTGGAAACTCAACAAATCTTTAGGTTACCAATAAACCTAAACATTATGGCTTCCCAATAAATTCAAACTCAGAAATATTTGAAGACTTCCTTATTGTTTAGGTTTACTGATGGTAAGGGTCACTAAAGTATCTATAAAATCTCTCTACGCTGACACTGAAACAAGAATTACTGTCAATTTAAACATAAGCTTTACTGAAAAACAAGAACAGACAAATGTCCACGGTAGCTAAAGTGTCAGTGGACTTGTTTTCCTTCCTTTGACTTATTATTCTATGGTCAACTCATCGTGCAAGTACTTCATAATGATGATGATGATGATGCAGTCAGTTGAGGTCATAAATGTCTTGCAGGTGACTCTGATGGTTCGTTTTGAATTCTAAGTGAGCGTCTGCGAGCACAGACATTATCGTGTCGGTCTTTTAAATGTCACTCGCGCGTTTCCGCCATCGTACCTGAAATGGCACATTTGACCGAGATGATGATGATGCCCGGGTGGCGACTTCCCGCTGTCGCCTCTAGGCCACATTTTATCTCTGTCAGCGGAGGAAACGAACTCCTGCCTCCACAGAAGTTTATTATCTCTACCTGAACCTTGAGGCAGAGGCAGGCTTCCCTGTTCACGCTTGAGTAGATTCGTGCATTGGTCTCTGCTCCCCCCCTTCCTTTCTCTGCACTAAATAACACAGCTGTTCAGACAGTGACGGCTTTGTTACCAGCGAGCACGCCGTGAAGTGAGTCTGAATGTGTCTCTTTGCGTTAAACGTTAGCTGGGCTCTGAACGCCCCTTTACCCCTCAGACATGGATTAGTGGCTCTTTTGGTATGACTTCCATACTTTGTAGAGCCGCATAAGCTTTACAGGTTTGTTTGTGTGTTTGATGTGTACACCAGATGACAGCGTCACATTAGGCTCACTCTCGGTGAAGAAGAGAGGATGGCCTGAATCTGCAGTTTGCCTCGTCCCGATCCGTGGGCTCGTCGTTCAAACTCTTTCCTCTCGAGGTTGTGTAGCTGATGTTTCATATGAGCTGACACGCAGTGGTTGGACGTTGTCCTGTGGCTTTTATACTTCCCTTGTGGGATAAACTCGACCTCCCTGACATGTGGGCAAATAGCATTTGAAGTCAAATTCAGTGGGGGTTTCCTCACAACCGTAAACGGTGCTGGTTTTATTATCTTAAGAAATTCCACATCCATCAGTTTCCCATTGCGGAGCCTCCGCATCACTCCGTTCCTTTTCTTTTCTTTTTCTTCTTCCCGGTCGTGAGTTCAGATGTTTGTGCGTTCCCGGTAGTTGACATCAGTGAAAGCGCCCCTCTGCTCCTCTCCTGTTACTGCTCGGCGTTTGGTGGGAAATGCTGACAGAACGCTGATAGCGGGCCTTTGGCTGTAAATGGACACCAGCGTGCGGACGGTCAGGCCCTCGCCTCTGCTGTGCTCTGTTTTGGTCCACGGCTTATCGCAGGGTTCAAGGAGTGGATGACTTCAACAGTAATGTGGGATTACTTCAGTACTGTAGTGTGCACAGGACTCATTAATCTTTAAACTTAATAACAGTTGTGTGGGGAGTGTGTTACAGCGTTAAGCGCGCATTTTGATGTATGGGATTAGTAGAGCCTTGTTTGTCATGTGTCACATGACTCAACCTAAGGAAATAACAGTAATTTTGGTTTCCACACGGCCATAATTAGCTGTTGTTCAGAGACGAGACTGCTCTCATCAGCCGGTGAGCTCTATGTAGGTGTCTTCAGACTCTCCCACCCGGTTGGGTTAGCATTAGCGCTCGTTTGCACTCGCTGTGACGGCAAAACAAAAGCTGCTTTCGCACACGCACCGCAGCCCTGAACTTTATTACCCAGTGGAACTTTGTGTGAGAACACAAATGGCCAAACAGCATAAAACGGTCTCCAAATGAACCTGTGTGCTCTGCTCAGTGCAGTTTAGCAACAGGAATATTCCTAGACTTGTTGCATAAATCTGAACTGTATGGACACGCGTTAATAGATGGGCAGGCACGTGGTTGCGACCCCTGACTGCTCAATAGCCAAGAAAAGGGTTAAGCATCAGCAGACTTCTCTGGACCTTTTCGGGCTTTTAGCAGATTTTGATGAGTGAAGTCGTCTCCGTGCAGGATGAGAGGGAACGTGAGGACAAGGATTGCAGAGATGCTAGGGAATGAGCACGCTGACGGGCTACGCTAATGGAAATGCGGAAATCCCTTACATGTTTAACACTGTGTCCATTTTTGCCATCATTAGTTTGGTTTTTGCATTCTGTCTGCATAACAGGAAGCTGATGATTTGCTGAAGCCAGCGGTCACGTCTCTGAAAGGTTTGCTAATTGTATTGCGGTTAATCTTCAGCAGTTATGTATTGTTGTGTTGGAACCCTTCCGGATATTTGCAGATAGTGTGCAAATATTACAGTTCACACATTATATTCCGTAGTGGTTGCTTTGAAACTGTCCAAAAAGCATCAACTGCTGAGTCACTCGCAACCCTCTAGTAAACTGCAGATGCCTCAAAATATCTCACAGTCTGCGGTAAACTGTTATCGTCATACAGTTAACTGTTTGGGGGTCAGTGTGGAAGTGGCTTTATTCAGCATTATACGCAGAACTCTTTCTTTGTTTTTCACCCAGACTCAGCTGTATGCCCGTCTGTGTGCGTGGAGTCTGAAAAAGTGCTGAGTGATGCACCAACTTCCAGAAGGAGGCACTGAGAGTGATCCTTTCTGTGCCAGTCTGCACTTGGCACATTTACCGCACTGCAGAAGAGAATGCCGTCTAGACACAGGTCTCGGCAATACGAATAAACCGAATACTGTGCAAACTGCAGCTGTCGGTGCAGAGTAATTACATACAGAAAAAAGATTGGAGTGAGCTCCTTGATAAGGAAAGAAAAGGCCATTTTAATTCAACTTCAGGTGGGGTTTTTTTTTTTTTTTTTAAAAAAAAAGCAATCTGCTTTGTACTTTATGCTAACAGGAAAAATGGGACACAAAATGAGCAGTATTGCAACAAAAAAATCTATTAAATCTTGCTTGTTTATGAGTCATGCATTTAACAGAGTATAACACAGATCATGAATATTTAATATAGTTGCATTAAAGGCAACAATGTACAGCACTGCGCGAGGAGGGGCATGACTATTGCTGCACTATTGATTGTTTGCAGATTTCAGTGCTGCATTATTGCTCTGTCTTGGGTTGGTGAATTCGCTGCTTCTACTCTGCACTATAAATCCCCGGGTGTTTATTACACGTTCTTCTTAGACGAGCTGTGAAGCATTACTCTCAGTCAAAAATAAAAAGGTCCCCTCCAGGTGCTTCGTACCAGTATTTTCTGTGAGCATTCTTCATGATGATGTTTCATAGATGAGCAGAGGAACTGTCCACCAGAATACATTATTGTTCTTCTTTAAGTGGAGGACATGGTTGGTTGGAAATGATGGCTGCTTGTTTGTTGGTGTAGGCCAGCTGCATCCTCCTGGGCAAATGCTCTACTGATTTCTTCCACATGCATCTGATGCCATTTAAGGGAATCAGCCTATTATTAAATGGCCAACAGCACCCAGACTGTCTGAGGAACACCTATCAGCGGGGTGGGCAATTAATCCTCCCCTAGACACCACTTGAGAAACTGGGAGTGTTGTGGAAGGCCAGTATGCTGAACTCAGTACTGGTCAATATTACTTTCATGTGCATTAAAGTCGGGTTCAGTGTCTGAGGTCAAATGACAGGTGATCATCACAGAGGAGGGATCTGCATCTGTCAGACTTCAGGCCTTTCTAAGCACCCCGTTACCTCCGTGCTCCACGCCCCTTTCATCGAGCACATCCAGAGACGAGGAGAAGAGCAAAATTTCCCACGGTGCCCTTGGTGGGTCTCGTTACCGTTCACGTGGAAGGAAGCTCATTCGTAAGTGCTTCTTTAGTTTCTCGGGGCATATCAGTGCAGCAGAGTCCACCAAACACTCCAGGGGGCTGGAGCTTGTCACAGGGTGAGAGGCAGGTACAAATGATCTTGACAATTTTATCTCCTTATATTGCCATAAAAATCATTATATAGAGCCTTTCAAGTCCTAAAAACCTTATGATGTTATACTGAGGAATAACAGTGTTAGCGAACACATTTACATGTTGCACAAACCAAACCAGTACCACGCTGCCATCACTTTGCGCTGTGGTAGGCAAAGATTATGCCCTAAATAGAAGCTGGTTTAAACTAATGAGAGAGGAAATTCAGACTCACGTGTCACAAAATAATGCGGGGCTTTGACGAAGTTCTCTCGTGGCCGGTTTCCAGCTCCACTACGTTTTATCAAGTGGGTTTGGCTTGGCGTCTGGTGCAGCAGTGTTATTACCATTACTCAGGCAGGAGCCTAAACAAAACCTCTGTATCATCTAAGCCACCAGGATTGGAGCTCCTTGTTACTCTGGGCCTGTCTGACGGAAACCTCAACATATTTTGCGTTACGTGAAAGTTACGTGTTACGATAGTAGCGCACTTTTACTAGACGCCGTTGGTACTTCATGTGCCAGAAATGTAACTGGAACATGAGCCGGGAACGTGAGGACTTATGATTGAGCAGGGAGAGTGCGTTTGCAGTCCAGCCGCCGACCTTAGCCGACGATCCGATCCGCCTCCTGAGCCGCGGCGCTCTGTTGTTGGTGGAGACGGCGTACAAAGTATGCGGTAAAACCGGTCTGTGGGCCACTCTTGCTTGTGATGTTGTTGATCTGTCAGCCAGCCGTGGAGAAGAGCATAGTTATAACATACAAAGAGCTGAAGTGAAACCAAGTGTTAAAAACAACACAGTGTCCGCTGCAGCTTTTTTCTTTGTTTTGTTTTTTATCATCTTTGAATTTTTAATTTTTTTCCACAGTTCTTCTTTTCCCGGTGAGTTTCCCTATTCCAGCCCACTTGCCAACCAGTCAGTATTTTGGCAGACATATGGGTCATCCGCCTCCAGCGACACACACACACACAGCTGGGATTTTAAAGGCCTGCGGTGGGTGAAAACCCCTCTCCGCTCGCTCTCCGAGCAGACACGTGTATGCAGACCGACGGCAAATTAAAGTTTATGACGGTCGCGGCAGATGGTGGCCCCTCCCTGAGCCTGGGTCTGCCGGAGGTTTCTTCCTGTTTAAAAGGGACTTTTTCCTTCCCACTGTTGCCAAGTGTTTGCTCACAGGGGATCATTTGTTCTATTATATAATTATTGTATAAAGGCCACTGTTTGTTGTGATTCGGCGCTATATAAATAAAATAGAATTGAATTCTGTTTGAAGGTTTATCGGGAATAAAGATAAAGTCGTATCAACATGCATTAACTTGTAGATTGAGATCGTCTCCCGGATTGTAGCCAAGAATGATTCCATGATGTTGAGATCAGAGCTCTGTGGGGGTCGTGCCATCTGTTGCGGGACGTCTTGTTCTTATTATGACCCTGACTATATGTTTTGGGTCACCATCGTACCACTGAATGACCCCTTCCTGAAGGTACCAGGTGCTAACTCTCTCATCTCACAGGCATCACCGCTGTGCTCAATCTTTCGTTGTTAAATCCAGAGTAATATGAAAATGTGTAGTGTGAGTGTGTAAGATCCATATGCAAAGTTGCACTCGATATGAGGCGTTAATCCTTTTAAAAGCAAACGATGGAGCGAATGACCTGGCTGACAGGTTGGCGGCATCGTGGTGGCTGCCTGGATTGTTTGTTTGCTTTCTGCATGGATGACTAGAATTGGACCGCATTCAGCTATTGCAAGAGGAAATATGTGCCATGTGTCTCTCTCTGGTGGTTTAGTCATTTGTGGCTCAGTTTATTCCCCACTGGGGGGGGGAGGCTTCAGTTTTGCAGTTGTACAGCTTTAGTTTATTTCCTGCTTTGATGGCTCAACAGGTGCAGAGCCACGAGATGCTCCTTAAACGAGGGCCGATGCCAACGCTCTCGCTGCACATCCCGTTAATGTGTTGAGAAAGGAGGGATTTGTCCGTTTTCTTTACCATTTAAAACACATCTTTTCCCCCATTTTGCTAATCGCTTTTCATTCAAGGACCGATCGAATTGTTGCCCTATAAATACAGAGTTTTCTATTTCGTGGAAAGAGAGCGTGCTTCGAGTGTTTTTGGTGAGTTTAAGGAATGTAGAAAAACAAGTTGTAAGTCTCAGAAATGCAGAAATGACATTTAAAGCAGTAACAAGTATGAAAAAAATGAATTGGGGGGGGGGAATGAGCATGGACTTAAACAAGACACTGATTTGCAGAGATCTGTCATGTGACAGCTTCTGTAAGGCAGCTGGTATTTCATTTAATCATATCAGCAGATAGCATTGACTCGGTGGGGCAGAAGCGACAGTGGAAGGCGAGCAGTTTCTGCTGCAGCAGGTTGTGTGGCTGTAGTTATACTGCTGCCAGCCAAACTAATAAAGACTGACCTTTAGTACAGTCGCCCAGAGAGGGGGGCAGGATAGCTGTGGGTGTGAATGAGAGACATAAAGAGAGAGAGAGAGAGAGAGAGGGAGGGAGGATAGTGGAATGTGAGGGATGTGAATGGATCAAAGAGAGAAGGAAAAAAAGACTAGACTAGACAGAGAGGGAGAGAAGGCAATGGAGGAGGGGAGGTGTGATTAGTGTGTGAGCCTGAGCTCTGATTGGTCTAAAAGCCTGTGTGTGTGTGTGTGTGTGTGTGTGTACTTCCAGCCAGTGGGCGGGGGATTAAGCTTGCATCACGTGGTCCCTTTAGCTTCTTTTCCACACAAACACACACCTTCATTCGCTGAGGGCTCACACACGCACACACACTCACAGCTGTTGATGCTGTTTCTCTCCGATGAACGCCGGGGCAGCCGAGGAGAGCCGACTGCGAGGATCCGGGCGAGTCAGCTGTCTGCTGGCAGCTTGATCGGGGAGCATCTATAGGGGGAATCTGCACGGTCGCGTGGACGGACTGGTTTCCTGAACGCCGCTCGGCTCGTACTTTCTGTTACTGGTATCCCGCTCTTTCTCCCGTCTCTCCCGGCTTCTCTCTGGGACTCGCTGGAGGAATCCGTGCGCAGACACCGAGCAGCAGTGGAATACAGAGACATGTGTTTTGCCTCAGCTGCCTACTACTACTGCCTCTTCGCTCCCATTCACTGACCGAATAGGAAATAAACACAAGGTCGGTTGTGTTTGCGCTGTGTTTTTGTGCTGGCTGCCTGTGTCCGTGCACCTGGTGGCACATTTGAAATGTAGTTCCTCTGGCTGAACGACACACGTTTGTTTGTCCTTGTGAGATTCATTCATTTCCAAAAGGAAGCTACATTGTAATCTGTTTTTGTTCCCGCCAGCAGCCAGAGCATCGACTCCAAAGATTACTATCCCAATAACCGATGTGCAGTTTTTGGGGAATTCCAGGCACACACACACACACACACACACACACACACACACACCTACCTCTGCACTGTAAACACGCCTCGCAGTAATAGTGCACCAGAGAAGATTAGCTCTTGAATGTGTACAACAGTGGAGGCTTTCTGCAAAGGAAGATACAGGAGAAATATCACTGTCAACATGTATTTGCAAGTTGGAATGCACCTGCATTAACGTTTTGTTGCTCTGAAACAAGATTTCAAAAGAAACGAGCAGCCTAAGCAGACGGTCGGGCATTGCCTTGCGTCAGGGGCAGCACTTGCTGCTGGCACGGTCGTGGGTTTGAGAGGAGCTTTCTTCATCTCATAGCAAAGCCGCTGGAGGATCATGTAAGCTGCTGAGCGTTTGGCTCAAACGCTGTCCTTCAGTTTCACTGCTAGAGCTCTCGCGCAGGCGTGTTTGGACAGGGGAACGCACCTACTCGCCCGCCTCTGTGTGTTTGGGCGTGTGCATTAACCAAGTTTACACTACAGGTCACTGTGTGCGTTCGCCCTGCCTTTTGCAGCGCGTGTAGATATAATTAACGGCGCACAGATTCTTTCCTGGTATTGTTGCTATCGGGGTTGTAACACAACCCAAGAGGCAGTTCGCCTATTTTTAGGGGCAGCGGAGATGCGGGCAGGCGGTGCTTTGAAGCCCGGCCGACCCCAGCGTGATAAAGACGAGAGCTGTGTGAGTGGAGTGGTTGGACAGTGTCAGTGGGTAACCATTTTAGGGAGTTTATGTGAATATTTGTTTGCTTTTGGGGGTTTTTTTGTTTGTTTTTGTTTTGTACCGTTCTGGTAAGTTTGCATATTGTAGGTATGTTTGCGCGATTCTTCTAGATTAACAGGTGACGGGAGAGAAAACATCAGAGGGAGATGGACTGAAGTGTAACAGAGTTGCAGCAGCAGATACATGGGTCTGTGTAGGTTTCTAGATTATCTGGCTGTCACCAGATGAAGATCTCGTCTGAGGAACTTGCTCTCCATCTCCAAATGTCAGAGTATTGGTGCATTATGGAAGGTCCACTAATAGAGGTAGAGGGAGTTTATTGGCTTTGTTTAAACTCCTTTGGTTTTTTAAGTTATTTATGCCTGACCACTATATTTCATTTTTAAAAAAATCTTACCTTTTGAGTATTTCATCATTGCTGCAAGAAGTGCTTATTTTTACCTGATAGTTGAGGCCAAGCTCAATTGAGCTTAAACCCTTTACTCATACTCGTACAGTTATTATCTAACGATCCACAATCACATTGCGTATCCTTTGGTTTATAGCAGTGGCTGGCTCTATGGCACCGTTTCAGTGACTGTTTACAGATGGGAACTTTTCTCATGGACAGCTTGCCCTCAGATGAAGGCAGTTTGTGTCTGCTGGAGATGCTAAACGTGCAGATAGAGATGGAGAGGAAGGGTCACTAAAGGCCGGGGCTGCAGTCGCAGCCTGGTGCACGTCAGCAAACGCAGCCCATCTCATTTATCAGCCGCAAATTTGTGAGGCTCAAGTCAGTCGCGAGACAGTGCTGTTGCGTAGTACCATGCTTACAGGGGCGTTGGCTTTTGTAATTTCCGCCGTTCCACCGAACAAAGCTTGGCGTAAAACTGGCATCTTCGGCCACGGAGCGTGAAATTTAGATTGTAAATGTTACTGGTGTAATGTGAGGATCAGCCCTCATTCTTAACTGTGCACTCTCTGAAACGCGCACGCTCACTCCAAAACGGTCGATCTCTCTGGATGTGAGCAGGCTGAGATGATTCGAGATGAGGACAATGATCTATTGACAGAGACTGGGGGGGGTAGGGTGGTGGAAGTTCATGCTGGGGACTGCTGAAGTTGTGACAGAGCGGGGATGAGTTGATGTGTTCATGCATGCGAGTGTGAGCGGGGGTGGGGTGTCGTTTTTATTTTGGTAGAACTACAGCTGTTGCATTCAGCCATGTGAGATTCCAGTCAGCACATTTCAGGCATGAGCTTCTACTGTCAATCACGCCTTAAATCAACTTCCGGTTTACTCTTCAGTCTGCTTCAGTTATGTTTTTAGCGCTGGGCATTGCTCAGATAACTCCAGCAGATAAGGAGTCGGAGAAGTTGATGATATAAAGAACAAAATAGGACAGTACAGGAAGTCTTTATATCAGAACCCTGCTCTCAAAACCATTTGCCTCGGACCTCGGTTTATCCCACTCTGTCCTGTGTACAACTGTTCGGTAAGCAAAGCGGCACAGGCAGGAGAATGAATTCGTATCATGTTACATAACTCTGTGCTGCCCAGCTGCCTTCAGTTAAAGAGGATTTTATTTTTTGGGAGGCTTTTATTTGTTTTCATAGTATAAATCACAGCTGTGGCAGAGGGCTCGGGTAGAGCGTGAGTGGTTTCCTGTGTTCCCAGTGGATTCTTGGAGGTAAGGACACATAGGAAATGCTGCTTGTTTAAATGGGTATTTGGGTAAATTCACAAATTAAGCGTGTTTTATTTCAGCCTAGAGCAGGGAGCCTCACATCCAGGCCTCGAGGGCCGGTGTCCTGCAGGTTTTTAGATGTGTCCCTCATCCAACACACCTGAATCAAAGGGCTGAATCACCTCCTCAGTATGCAGTCAAGTTCTCCAGAGTCCTGCTAATGACGTCTATATTTGACTCAGGTGTGTTGAAGCAGAGACACAGCTAAAACCTGCAGGACGCCGGCCCTCGAGGCCTGGATTTGAGGATCCCTGGCCTAGAGGGTTAAGGTTCTTCTTCCTAAAGACAGAGGGTTTGCAGCAGTTCAGAATAACCAGTGAAGAAAATTTAGGCGCAACAAGCTAGTCCACTAAAAAAAAACTAACATGGCATTATGCAAGATGTTTAATATAGTGACTCCTTGTGGAAGCAGCACAGGTGCTTTTAATGTGGTAAACCCGAAGTTAAAGCAACCCGTTGAGCGACTTCACTTTTAAACCATAATTAAAGGGTACCAGTCACACAGTGAGCAGTAGGTATGGAAACTGTTAATTTGCCGTCCGTGTGTGAGGACTTCTTTTAACTTTGTTTGGCGTGAGTGTGACTCCTCTATACATTGAGCTGTGTGTGTGTGTGTCTCAACTAATCTCAACCACCTTTTTAATTGGCATTTGACCTGAACGAGTGGCTTACTTTCATGTGTCAATCCAAATCAGCTCGCGAACCCTGCTGCTCCTCACAGCCAATTTGACAACTCTGAAGTTAAAATGCAGGAGGACTCACAGGTAACAGAGAAACCTCAAAATTTATTTGTGTTTTTTTTTTACCTTGGGATCCTTTTCCTAAACTCTTTCTTCCTCTCATTTCTCTGTTGTCCAAGCCAAGACACCATCTGGTAGCAATCCTATAAGCTCCACCTCTTCATAACACACCAGCGTTTTACCCTTTGGCACCGTAACTACAGCTGCATATCTGCCAAGGGCTCCTGGAAGATGCAGTTTATGTGTATTTTTTAAAAAAAATTCTTCACAAATTATGAGATCCCATGTGTTTGTCTGTTAGTATTTTGTTTTGTCTTTATTGGCTTTGGCCCTTGGCTTCACAGCAAAGCACTGAGGTCGTTCTCTATTGTTGCATCTACTGTACCAATTCCTGCATCCTGCAAAACGCTTGTTGTCATGCCAGATGACCTGAGAGTGAACAGTGGGAGTAAACCACCTCAGCATTCAAGGCCTTGAATGTTCACACAACCCCGCCCCCCCTCTTCCTGTTTGATGACAGTGGGTTTCATCTGATTAAAAAAAGATGATAGGCAGGACATTTTCTTATTTGTCTTTGGACTGATTTGTTTTAAAGTGTTTTAAATTAATCTGGAAAGTAAGATATTACTTTTAGCTGACATTCAGTTGACTTTCATCACAAAATATTTCAGTTTAAGAGTGACAAAAGTATAAATCTTGTGATCTTTACGTGGCACATTTCAGCTTTTGCATTTTCCCTTTTACAGGCTAATCTGTGTTACATCTTGACTGCTGTTTTATTTGCATGCAATCAGTTTTCCTGGTACATTACCACACTCCTGTGTATGTACTGAGCAGCTGTTAAACACCTGAGCATGTTATTTTGAGGTAAATGGTAAACTCACTTCTTTGCCTTTAACTACACGATGCATGTCCTTTAACATGTCGACCTCTCTACTTCTCAGGTGAGTCAGCGTGGCAGCCATAGAGCAGGCAAGTGAGGTGAAGCAGGCATGAGTGCAGAGAGCCATCAGGGGGTGGTGACCACTCCTCCCCCGCCTAGTGGAGGGCCTAAGGAACGCTACTTCGACCGGGTCAACGTGAACGATCCGGAGTACATCAGGGCCCGAAACATGTCGCCCGACCTCCGGCAGGACTTCAACGTTCTGGAGCAGAAAAAACGTGTCACACAGATACTGCAGAGCCCTGTAAGTTAAGGGGAACTTCTTCCTATCCAGAAAATTCACACCCGGGGGAACTGCCTATAGCATACACACCGGGGACACTGCCTATAGGGGACACTGCCTATAGCATACACACCGGGGGGACACTGCCTATAGCGTACACACCGGGGGGACACTGCCTATAGCGTGCACACCGGGGGGACACTGCCTATAGCGTGCACACCGGGGGGACACTGCCTATAGCGTGCACACCGGGGGACACTGCCTATAGCGTGCACACCGGGGGGACACTGCCTATAGGGGAATAGCATCTAGATGTTGGTTAATAACCTGCTTAAGTGGCCAAATCCTCCCATATAGAGGAGTAACTCCCATGGAGAACATGGGTACGAATTATAGACTGTATATAGATTTTGGAGGTAGCTAATGTGGCATCACCCAATGCTTTGCAATGCCTCAGTGTTAGCATTTAGGCTGCTGCCTAAGCGAACATGTATAACAAAGTAGAGTTAACTGCTTTAGCACCATAAACACGGTTGGGAGGTCCAACTTGTCTTGCCTGCTTCTGCATCCACCTGTCAAACGAATGCGAACACATTCCTATGCAGTTGTTTTTCTGTTGTAAAGGTGGGCATTCGTTGGGCAAAAATGAAAGCAAATGTCAGTCTGTTCATATTTCTTTGGCCCCTGATAAACCATCTATCTGTTCTGCCTTCTCAGTGCTTGCTGGAATATCCTCTAGCCTCCCACAGCCGTGAACAGCATAAACAGATTTATCAAAAGAGTGTGTAATGCCTTTTCACATTTCATGGAGAACATTTCACCTCACTGACTAAACGCTTGGGTAATCAGTTCCCATTTTCTGCTTTGTGTCAGTTATTATTCCCTAATCAAGGGGTTTCAAAATAAGTTGCAGCAGTGAATGCATCACATGTGCTTGTGTGTTCATGCTTGCCGTGGTATTATGACACTGGCCAAAGAATCACAGCAGTCAGCGGCTGGCTAAAGCCTTAATATAACCAGGAGCTACCACACCCTCTTTCAGGGTTACTGTTGCTTCTCTTCAATTGCCCTCCAACCAAGAATACTCATGTTAGGCCTTTAGCTTTCCCTGGAGGTCTGGATTCTTAAGAATTACTGCAGTTAGAGGTTTGAGCCCCTTGGCATCCCCACGTAATTTTAATAATTGCTCATTGTTCAACAAAGGTAGAGTACTGTGGTATCTTATCTGAGCTGTACTTTATTGTTAGCTTCGAGTTCAGGGTAAAGACTGTGCAAGAAAAAGAACTGTTCAAAAATCTCACAAAGTTAAGAGTCACAGAGGAAGACGTCGCATGTTTTGAGATCTGTTTTGCACGCATGGATTATAATGTGCATTTTTCACTGCCAGATTTGTATTTGATGTTGACTTCTGGCAATAATATCACCATTGTCCTCATTGTGATAACTCAAGACAACACCGTGTTGTCCTACCTTGCTATTTGTGTTGTGCCCTTTGAACAGTTGCATCACTTTGTGTGGACATTTTACAACAGGGCCTGTGCCTTTCAGCTTGAATACTAGCATTATTTACTCTGCCCTGTTGACTCAAGGCTGGTCCCGAGCGTCACGCTGTTTATGATGGGACGCAGGTGCAAGGTGTGTGCACATCTCGCTATGCATTTGTATTTCTAAGTGACAAATAAAGGGACAGCAGGAGCAGATTATCCTGCACCAACGTTACCATTAAAGTTAGACACATGCAACTGCAAATGATGCAAAACAACCTTCTATACAAGCAGAGTGATGGTGTACAATCCAGGAAGTGTCTGTGTGGGTGATTGACCTTGGGCAGTAGCTGCTCAGTGGTTTGACCCATCCTTTTTTTTTTTTAAGCTTTAAATGTGATCCACATTCTGCACATGCCCAGAGTGGTTTTCTTGGCGTGTCGTATTTTCGTGCCAGATGTCTGGAAGGGCAGGGGTATCGTGCTGCTGATGCAGGTTTCCACTTGATCCTCTGCTGGTATCTGTGTGTGTGTGTGTGTGTGTGTGTGTGTGAGCGAGGGAGTACCACGAGTAAGCCGTAGGAGGGAAAATGACTGCATTTAAGGGTCCCGCTCTAAGCGGGCAGTTTGCTGCAGGGCCTCGGGCCTGGTCATCACTGATAATTTTTGTGGCATGTCTGTAGTTCCAGTGCAGCCTCATCAGCAGTGATTTCAGTCGGTGGAGAGAGCTGCCTGACTCACCTCTGAGCCTTGTGAAACAGTGATTTCATAAGCAAAACACCAGCGACAAAAAAACTCTCAGCTTCTATAGTGATCTGCCTTATTGAAATTTGTATTTTGAGTCTATAAATGGTTAATTATAATTTTCTGATGCGTGCATTTTTACTCTGAATACCTTGAGTGTTGGCTTAGAAAAGGCAGATTTATTTCCACTTGCAGGAACTTTTATTTCAACGGCTGGACATCACAAGTTAGCCTTCACTATTGTTTACAACTGCATCTAACTGTGTGCGTGCATCCACTTGTTGCTCTGCCTGTGTGCTACAGTGTGCATGTACAGTATTCCTGCTTTATGTGGGTTTTTTTAATGTGAGCCCAGAATGAGGGCAGTCAGGCTTTCAGTGCTGCTCTATGCATATTCAACTATAACGAGAGTAACGAGCGTGTGGCACCAGCTGGACGCAGACTTACCTCCATTTCTTTCTGCTTTCTTTCTCAGTTTAGTGCTTTCTTTTTCAGCTACAGCTGGATACGCTTTTTTTTTTCTTTTTTTTTTGCTCCTTTCCTTTCTCTTTCCCTCTCTCTTTCTCCTTTCTCTATTTGTTTTCACTCCTGTGTTATGGGTATAGTGGCTGCTCCAGATTACATGTTTCTGCTGCTCCGATGGCAGGTTGTATTTAAAGCTGGACCGATATAGACCAGGCAGGCCCGACTTGATCCGCTCGCCTCATTCACGCAGCTGTGTTTACATTTAAAAGTCAAAGTCTAAAGTCGAGCCTCGAGCTGCTCGGTGCCATTTTAACCCACCCGGCTGTTTAATGTAGCTCCACGGCAGTGATTTTGCTTTTGTGCGACAGTGACGTGCATGCCAGCAGCGTGACAAAGCAAAGAGCGGGTCAAAAACAAAGACCGGACGAGTAAAAACGATGTAAAAAAAAAAAAAAAGTGCGTGCGGTCACGTCATCTCTTGTGTGGAAGTGTCTTTGGCATAAACGGCGATCACATTTTCTACTTTCATTTCTGTTAGGTGGGTGTAGCTCGTGGTGTGGTGCTGTGCAGCCTCGAGATGAACAGTAGAACATGTTTTTCAGCTGTAGAAGTCAAAGAAAAAGGGAAGAGAAGGCCATTTTAGTACGCTGCTTTACAAAGTGTTTTCTGTGATATGCAATGATTAGAATTTGCCCTGAGGTGGTCTGCGGGGCACTCTGGGTTGGTTTTCAGTTACATTTCCTTTTCAACAAGGATGTTTGATTTTGGCTGCAAATCCAAGCCTCATGTTGTCATCATGGCGGCGAAGCCTCTATCTGTTTGCCTCTGACTGCTGGGAATGAGGTTGCCATGACTCGATTTGCCACTGTTAGTCCAGCGTCAGCGTTGTGAATGAAATCAGACGAAATCTGAGTTGCGCGTCCGCACGCTGCTTCTATTTTCGGCATCTCCGCTCGTCCTGCTTTCTCTCGTGTTAATACTTCTCCCCACCGTCCCTGCGCTCAACCGTCCTGTGGCACAGACTGTTCATCATCCGCAGAAATGATTTACTGGTGCCAAGTGGTAAATTGACTCAGCCTTATTTGCACTTGTTCTGTGGTTTGCAGAGGAAGTGCAACCCCCCCCCACCCACCCCCCACACACACACACTTTCCAGAAAACACAAGTGGATAATTTATGGTGCTTTAGGTTCTGCTGAGAACCCCCTCGTGTGAGGCAAATGTCATGCCTGCACTCTATTACGTTTTCCCTTTTTCAAGTCCTGAAGGTCTCATTTGATAGAACATTAGTGGCTGAACTCACTCCAGAGACTCTTTTTTTTTTTTTTAAAACCACTGCCTTTCCTCTCGGAGCCAGAGCTTGGCAGCTGTGTTTCTGTTTGGCATTTCACAATCGCTCTCTTGGGTCTTGAACTTAGCAAAACTTCCAGCCACGAAGCAGTGCCCTCAGGACTGTAGAGCTACATGCTGAAGTGTTACTGTATCTGCTTTGTGGAGCCTTAAAAAGACAGAGCAGAAATCAAATAAATCCTTTAGTTTAAAGCTTGATTATACCCAGTTTCTGTATATATGGCGACTTAAATCAATATTTTTCATAGAAATGTTTTAGTCACTATCCAAAATCCATCCATCCAACATTTTTTGGTTTCTAAAACAAGTGCACGATCCTATTTGAAACTAGATGTGCCGCTCAGATACGTCAGTCCTCACGGTGACCTTGTGAAGCTGAATAAAAGTGGACTTTTATTCAATTTTATTCAAAAGTGGACCGGTTATGTAACCTTTGAGTTCTATAGTTATATCCTCAGCTACAGTAGCTTTGCACGAGTCACAGTTTAAAGAAATCTTTGTTTATATTATAATGATGAACCCTCTTAATTCATTTACGGTCTAAAACGAGCTCTTTTAGCTCTGTTCCCTTAAAGACCACCTTCCCTTTCTTCTGATTGGCTTCCCCTCTTAAACAGAAGATTTGAAGTGCTGTATTCAGAGCCAGACCTGAGATGCGGTTTACTCTAAATGCTCACATAGTTTTTTTTAAAAACTTTGGCCGTTTTTAATATGAGCATTCCCCCATTGTAGCAGCAGATGTGACAGAAAATAAGGCGCAGCAGAGCAACAGCTGGTCTTTTTGCATGAAAACAAGTGCAGCGAGTTCCAGACTTTGTGGTATTTCACATTGAGGTGGATGATATTATGTCTTAAAATGAGATGGCACTGTAGGTTTTAGAGAAGTAAAAGTTGGATTGGCACATGGAGCCCCACCTGCAGGTCTCTGTACTATATTTAAAAAAAAACAAATGGGGTTCATGGTTGTTTTCATACACTGATAAACCTCCTTCTTAGATCGCATTTGGCGTGTTTCCTCTTCTGTGCGTTTGTTGTGTCGTCTGCTCGGTGCATCGTCGGAGAAAAAAGCAAAGAGTTCGGGCAGAGCAGAGAGATGCTGCTGGGGACAAATGTTACTGATGCAGACTCAGAGGTTAGATGAGGGGGAATCAATAGCATTGGCAAGCTTGCAGGCAGGCAGCCGAATACTTTGTAATGCTGTCACGTTGGTGGCTTGAAGGAACAGCATTGTGCTGACATAACTGGGAAGGCTCTGTCTGAAATTACAGGCCTCACCTGGCCTGTGTGTGTGTGTGTGTGTTTGCCTTTTTTTTTTTTTTAAAGGAAGATGCAGTTTATTGCCAGCAACCCTAAAATTGCAGGTCAGTATGTTCCTTCAGTTTAACTACAAGACGAGGCTTTTTATTCCTTTTTTTGAATGAGAATGTAATCCTAACCCGCCTACAAGAAATTGCCCCCAAACACAATGTTTGTGATTAATAGAATACACTACACAACTTGACAATTAATGTTCAGCTTCTAAAGTTTGCACTTTGCCTAATTCAAGTTGTTTGCGGCTGTTTTCGGGCACTGTTTTGCTAAGTGAACCTGCACAGTAACCTGTTTCATATTGCGCTCAGTTAAACTGTTGCAGTCAGTCATGGCAAGCTGTGATTTTACATGAAGACATGAGTGTTTGTGTGTGTGTGTGAGGTAGTTGTGAAACTATCGGGAGCAACACATATTTCTTTGATGAGCACAAGCACAGACGTGCAAGGTCGGCTTCGCGCCAGCACGGTCATTAAAAAGTCCCGCCTGTATTGTCTGCAGGATGACATCAACCGTTTAAACGCCACCTGCCATCTGCACCGCAGAAACGGCGGAAAAACGACAAAAAGAAACTTCTCTGCTAGTCCGATCTCACACACGCACAAAACTTCCTATTTAACCAAGAAGACGGGGTTAAAAACAAAACTATCCCAAAAGATTGTGGTTCAGCCAGCCTTCAGATTACCCAGACTGTCATAGTTGGGTAACCAAAACAATATTTCTTCCAAGCGCTATCACTAATTTTGTCAACGCGGCTATCAGTGGGGGATTTTTGGGCTGGTTTCTGTTCATGATTATTGATCCTTTTTGTTCTCGTGACACAAAGAAATCCTCGCTGCAGTGGACTACTTTTAAGTCTTTGGACAGTGCAGCCACTGGATGCCCCTTAATGGGATCTTTTTGCAAACTGGATATCGACCAATAACGGTCTTCGACTAAAATAAAATATTGGTGCAACCTAACTGAGAACCAAAATTACCATAAGAGACTGTGTTATAAATATCTGAACGGAAACTAGCTCTGAGCTAACTCGGGTACGATCAAATGGCGACATCGATGTTAGCTCTGCACATGAATCTGAACCTCAGTTCGTGCGTTTTGCTGCGGGTACGGTTTTTTTTTTCTCCTTTCTTTTTCAAAATCTTCTTTATCTGTCACCAGCCTCAGGCTTTTACCTTCCCACTGAAAAGCTGGCCGAGCTCCAGGCGTCATGTCAACTTTTAATTTCTCACGAGCACCGCGGTCCCATTTTTGAAAGATTTTTGCTTTTGGCATTTTGGAGCAGTTGTGGGTACGACTCCTCGTTTCTCTGATTGGATAAAATATTCTCCTCCAGTAAGTGGAGAGGCCTGCATAGCCTCGGTGTCCGTTGGTGAGCTCTTTCCACTCCAGAGTGAATTTACTGTAGCAAATATAATCCCCCCCCCCCGTCTTTGGGTTAAAGTGGAAGCTGTAGTAAGCAGGTACAACACTAGCTAAAAAAAAAAAAAAAAGACACATGAAATGTGTTGTTTTTGTTGTTGCAGATGTGGAGGGTTTGCTGAATATTAATGAGACAATCCACTTTTGGGTGCTGGATTATTGTGTTTAGATGATGGGAATCAAATCCCTGCTGTCATAATCTTCTTGGGAAAGCACAAACAAATTGTAGAGCAGATGTGTGGGTGTGTGCGCGTGTGTGTGTGTGTGTTGCTATGTCCATGTGCTTTGTAATAGGTTTTTCCCCAACATCTTGAGTGTTGCAAAAGTTTGCTGTCTGAATCCACTGAACAGCTGATTCTGCTTGTGTTGTAGGTTTTTCTGTTAGCATCGAATAGCACGATCAGTTGTTTTGTGAAGAAGGTCCTCCCCTGTGGCTTCTTTGTGGTTCCTCCGAGCTCCTCGAAGCTTGGCCGTGCATTTCGGCTCGTCGTTTTCATTTTCTGGTCCTGCGGTTCTCTCGCGTCGCTCTTGTGTCGGCGTGCTTGTCGCGTTGGTTGACATTGCTGAGCAAAGTGGAGCATTCAGCTGCTTGATGAGCCAGACAGAGACCTGTTATGAATGGTCTGGGTCTATAAGTCCATTTAGAGAAAACAGGTTCCTGCAAAGCATTGCAGAGTTCTAGTGATCACCTTTTATTCTTTGATGAAAGCATTACATCCTGTTGGGAGTGGTCTCATTCAGTATGGCAAGATCAATGTCCAAGGGGCAAAAGGGACCACTAAATGGATTGCGTGATCACGAAGATGAATGAATGTGAATCACATGCTCTGCCCTTAAGCTGTGTCCACACTGGAAGCAATTCACAGTGACACGGTCACCAGAGACCATGGAAAGAGAGTGACGTTCTGCGGCCAGTCAGTCTTCAACCCAAAATGGCAAGACCTGAGATAAACTTCACTCAACTTGCAGGCCATCGATTGAAGCGACTACCATTGAGAGTGTAGGATACAGGTGATTGACATATGACCTGGCAGTAAATGTATTAGAGGGTCACCCGGGGAATTGGAGCCAAGTGACTTGCCATCCGCTTCAGTGATGTGCAACGAGCTTTATAGTCATTAGTCAGCTCAGTTGCTTTGAAGCTGTTCTGACTGTAGCTTGTGGTCCAACATCTTAATCTTAAATATACTTTAAAATTCTTTCCTTTTAATTTGTTATGCATCTCTGTATTCCTCAGTACTCTGTGAGAGAGAGAGTCAAAAATAATATATATTAGACTTACTTTCAAACACAACTCTCCAGGGTATCTGTTCGGTGTTTAAATAGCTAAATTTTAGCCACCTCTAAAGGATGGTAAAATGTTATCAAAGGTTTAACTTTATCAAATGATGGGATTTCTGCTCATGCTCTGTCATCAGTTTCACAAGAACAACCACTGACACGCTCACAGTATGAGACGAGTGAGAAATTTTAGTCACAGACTGAAAGAAAGTAACTTTGTAGCCAGGAACACACATTCTGCTTCAGTGATAAGTGTGCGTGCCGTGGCTTTAGTTTACTGTGACTTTAGCGCCGTGACTCTGATGTCAGTCTGACTGCGCAACACTCTCTAAAATACCGACACACACAACAACAGCAGCAACAACTTTAAAAAAAAAGACCCACCACTGTCAGACATCCGCAGCAGACCAGTTGCTCCAGCAACCTCACCACCAGGGATGGAGGAATGTCTGGCTGGAGTTCAGAACCGGCAGTGTAGTGACGCGGGGGGGGGGGTCGATCCATATTTAACAAAAAACATTCGCATAACACTAATGGACACGTCCCACTGTGGTGACTGGTGGGAAAAGGGGAAGTTAAGTGTCAGTGATGTTTTTGTGGACTAATGCAGCTCCTCTGGGAGCGTGCTAACCTGTTGCGCAAGTACTGAAATAAAGGTTTTAATATTGGATGTCTTCTTACTGGAAAAAGCTCAGAGACCTAATTAAGCCCCCCCCCCCCCGGCAGTGCTGGTGTTGCCAAAGATTTCCATCACTGGTGTTAAATTTCCATGGAGAATATGATGCGGGATCATAGTTTTTAGTTATTGTCAGCTAAGTCAGTCAGAAAGTGCTGTGTTACATGTAATATGAGGAGCACGTGTCTGTATGCTGATGCTCACATGCACTGGTCACAGCTTTAATAACATTAGCAGGAAGATAGGAGAGTGCACCCCCCCCCCCATTATCCATTCAGCCTATCTGAATAAATATCTGCAATTTAAACACCGCTACATTTCAGACTGACTCTGGTATCTTCTGTTTGCGTATAATTCAGTTCAATTCAATTTTATTTATACAGCGCCAAATCACAGCGTCAGTCGCCTCAGGCACTTTATAATGTGAAAACCCCGACGATCATAACGACCACCTATGAGCAACACCTATGGCGACAGTGGGATGGAAAAACTCCCTTTTAACAGGAAGGAACCTCCAGCAGAACCAGGCTCAGGGAGGGGCGGCCATCTGCTGCGACCGGTTGGGGCTGAGGAGAGGGAGACGAGCACCAGGTATTCCCAGGCGGTCTCCCAACCAATCAGTAAGCAGGCCTGACCCCGCTAAGCTTCCGAGATCAGAGGAGATCGGGTGTGATCAGGGTGGTGTGGCCCTAAGCCAATGATTAAATACAGAGTGGTGTATATACACTTAGAGAGTGAAACGCTCAGTGCATCATGGGAACCCCCCGGCAGCCTGGGCCTACTGCAGCATCAGAGGGTTTTTCTGAGATAAAGCCGTGCCACATATTAATGTTTAATGTGTGCACTGAAGGACACATCCTGGTCAAAAAAAGGCTCAGAGAGTCCTCGCGGTGTTACTGGAGGCCATACTGAGGAGTTTTATGATTTATGAGCGTTGTGAGAAAACTGCATTCCCAGTACTCCGTATTATGTCACTCAACCAGCTGTGGGTTTATGTGGTCTTGCATAAGAGCTCGTTAGCATATACTGCATTGTGTCCCCGAATGCAACAGATGACTGTAGTCTGGACAAGAGGATTAGCCACACACGCACTCTCTCCCAGTTAGACCAGGCAGCCAATCAGAGCGCGAGCAGTGAGCTAAAGAGACGGCCAACCTCGCCGCAGCTTGCCGTGCGGCCAGCCAATCCGGACCCAGCTTCATAGAGCGCTCTTAGGATGATTCAGATTGACACCTGAGTAGGACGTATAATCTGTGATTAGCACGTCTCCCACGAACTTCCTGTCTTTACTCGCATTCTTCCCGTCTCTTTGAATGTTCCCACATCTCTTTGCTCTTTTATCTCTCCGTCACCACTAATCCCCTTCTTCTCCTCCCTCCACCCTTTAACTCTCTGCCCTCGTCTCTTAGTTTTCTTTATCGAATCGCCCCACTTTGACTTTGTAGATGCAGCAATGCAGTGAAATGTTTTTTCCCCGGTATTAACACCCCCTGGCTTGAAAATAAAGGCTTGACTTCATGTGTAGAATAAGGAAGATTTGTAAAACACTTTGTTTATGCTCAGACTTGATAACGTACTAAAAATCACAACAGGAAGATTAACCGGTGTCCTTTTAGCTGTTGCTTTTCTTAATTTGAGGGTTAGATTTGTAGTAGTTTGACACATGACTTTACAGTTGGCTCAGTTTCTCTCTCTCTCTCTCTCTCAACCTTTTGTCTCTCCGAATCTTTCTCAGGCTTTCAAGGAGGAATTGGAGAGTCTGATCCAAGAGCAGCAACGGAAAGGGAACAACCCCACTGGCCTGCTGGCCCTCAGGCAGATCGCGGACTTCTTTATGGCCAGCACGGTGGCCGGTTTCAACACGTCCCCCCTCAGTAAGTGGCCACTGGGCTCGTTACCCCAGGCAACCAGACACCAGCGCATGCCATCCTTACCCCGGGCGCGATCGCTTTTGAACTGCGCCGACGAACAAAAACGCAGCATCAGTATTGGAATACAGGAGATCCGCACACAAGCGTCAGCTTTGTGTCCTTAGGGGCATAAATGCTCTTAGACGGCCGAACCCCAGACTCCGGAAAAGCCGTGCATATTTCCATGGGTTTTGATCCTTTGTGATTTCTGTCCAAGAGTCCATATGTGAAATCTGCTTCCAATCAAAGCCCTGGAATGCACAGCTAAAGCTAGATTAGATGTCAGAAACTGTGTAGCCATTTGGTTTAGCTCGTTCTTAAAATATGCTCATACATCCTTAAAGACAAAGTAAGGCGTTAAAGGATGGAGAGCTGTTTGCATCATCTCACTGTGTAAGTTAGGATTCTGATGTGGAGTCAGAGTCATCATCAGATAAACACAGATACAGATGTCTGGCGCCGAGTGGCCGTCACTGATATTATTACCGCCTGATCCACAGTCAGCATTTTTAACATTTGTTTGTTTGTTTGTTTTCCCTCCGTGATCATTTAGGCCTGGGGATGGTCACTCCCATCAATGACTTGTATGGAGTGGAATCCACCACGATGGTGAAAGGCGAGAAGCTGACGCGCTGTAAGCTGGCCAGCCTCTACAGACTGGTGGATCTGTTCAGCTGGGCACACTTCGCCAACTCCTACATCACAGTAAGACGCCACTCCAAGAGCAACACACACACACACACACACACACCGGGAAATTCCCCGTTTACCATCTAGCTGACAAATATTACGGTCTCCCGTGTCATTTCAGTGTCCACGATCTGACATTCAGGCTTTCACTCAAACATTAATTGTCCTCAAATACCGGGCTCGTCATTGACGACCCACATTAATGCGTCCTTTTGGATTGGCTGGACTGGTCAGTGCAGGGGAAGTGACACTGATGGGAGCTGCAGTTTCCCCAAACGTTAAACTATTTCCAACTGTAGGTGCAGCCCGAAAAACCAGACTGAGGAATTTCACACTGACATCGAAGGATTTCTGCAGAAAGCAGATACTGTGGTTCAAAAAGCAGTGGCGTGTAGCAGCATATTACAGCTGTGTTACCACTGTATCGTTTTTACAGTCCCGCAGTACATTTTGCAAGATTTTATTAATGAGAAAATAAAACTGATGTGTAAAAGGCTTGCGTCTGGTTTTTTTTTACTAAATCGAGGCCACATGGTCGAGCTCAGTCTCAGCTGATGGCTCAGCTGATGCCCTTTTTACAAACGGCTGCCTCATGCGAGGTGTGCTGTTTAAGCTGCCTAACCCGCCCATAGTTGCTGCACTGTGGCAAACCACTTTGCAACCCACTCCCACTCCAGTTGCTCCGTTTCATGCCGCGCCCGACGCCCTGTTATCCATTCTGTATAAAAGCAGAGAGGTTGCCACTAATTGCAGATGGAAATATCAGTCTTTTTTTTTTCAAACTATTCAGAGATTTTTACCCAAATTCTCATGCAGTCCTTACTCAGGCCTGTCCCCCCCCCCCCCAAAAAAAGGTAACCCTTAGTTCTAAATCAGTGTTATTCCTCAATTTGTATGACCTCCTTTTCTCCTAGGGTCGAGTCAGTAAAGAGCAGGATCACATCCTCATCATCCCCAGAGGACTGTCCTTTGCTGAGGCGTCTGCTTCAAACCTGGTAAGAAACACGAGCCGCTGTGTTGGCATCCAAACTGTTCCTTAACTACGAGCCCTGCCTGCTCATTTCATTCATGAAATGGGCGGTGACGGTTTTCCCTTCGCTGGACTTGACCGACGCTTTCCCACTTGGCATAATGAGCCATTCATTTCCCTTTCTCTGAAGGGGACAGTAGCAGATGAGCTTCACCTCAGTGTTTTTGGTCTTCACGGGAGCCTCTCTCCACCCTCTCTCTCTCCACCCTCTCTCTCTCCGCCCTCTCTCTCCACCCTCTCTCCTCCACCCTCTCTCTCTCTCTCTCTCTCCGGCGGTCTCTGTTGTGTACATGTGTGTGTTGTGTTCAGTGTCGCTGGCACCTCTCTTATTGACTTTAGCCTCTCTGTCTGTCTGTCAGCAAACACGGTTGTTGGTTCAGTTTGTTTGCCTCTGTGTACACATGGTGCGCTCATCATACCGTGGCACATTATGTGCAATAATGTGTATAATAACCTGTTTCCTGCCTCTGTATGCTTCAGCTCCCTTTAATCCAGCTTCTATTTCAGTCTCTGTTTGTTTTTCTCTTTCTGTTGCTCTTGTTAAGATGTCTCATCCTGATTGTCTGACTGACTTCCGATTATTTCTGCTCGTTCCGTTTGGCAAGTTTAAATTCATGGGAACACACAAAGAAAAAAAACAACCAACCTGTGTTCAAAACAGATTATAAAGGTTTGGGTTAAAGGTCAGCAGGAAACTGAATCATGTCTTTCTTTTCTTTCCTCTTTGCTTTGTCGCACTCTCCTACTCTGTCTTCGACACCTGCGCAGACGGATAAGATCCGGAGTAACGTGCTGCAGGTGTGCGTCTGCAGCTAGATGGCGAGCCCCGTCAGCACCTGGCTGACGAGCCGATTTCACTTTCTGACCCGGCAGAGTGGTTGGGAGGTGCTGATGTAACTCTCAGGTTCTAACCTGCCGCCGCTTCCTGAGAGTAAGGCCTCGTGGGCGGTCGAGCGGCTTTAACTTGTTTTTAATTTTGCGGGGGTTTGTTTGCGACGTCTTGCTGGCTTGGTTTTGATTTTAGTCAAGTTGGTGTTGTTAGAAAAAGGAGAACCGTAACCTTTGTGACGAAGAAAACTTCGAGCAGGAGCGTCGTGTTAGTCTGTTGGTTTACCTGGAGCCACTGGCAAAATCATAGAACTACTAAAAACACCTTAATTATGTGTTGGTTATAAAATTGAATGAGTCATGTCCTTGATTACAAACTCAATCAAAAAGCTAGCCACGACTTTTAGTTCAACTCCTCGAGGCCTTAAATACCGTATACGGCAAAATCATTCAGCTACCAGTATTTTTAGTTGGCCTCGTCCATCCTCGCTGTGGTTCAGCGGTAAACTTGACCACAGCACCGCGTACGCTGAAAGACTTGTGTAACCTGGCACTTCCAGATTTCTCTGCTTTTGTATTTTGATGTCAGACTTTCTCTGCTGTGTTTCCCCTCCATCTGTTTAATCTCCTCCCCATCTTCCTCTGCTCTCTCAGCCTGGTTTGACCTGGTAAGCTCCAAAGTTACGTGACTGAGTTCAAGTGTTTAGAGAGGCAGAGAGATTGATTAGGAGGAAGTCATCCGGAATAAAGAGTGTCAGAGGTTGTGTTGGGGGTCAGGTGGCTGTGGCCTCTCAGGAAAGCTGGGGTGCAGTTGTGCTTTGGTTAGTTTGCATCCGTCACTCCCGGTCAGTGTTTCTCTTTGAGCGTCAAGGTGAACGTGAGGTCAGATTGAGTTTGGAGGGGGGAAAAATGTCCGTTTGCTCCAACTTGTTGTTGTTGTTTTGTCTTCTGAGAGATTATTGAAGACTAACTTTCCATCAGAGAGTCGAAAGGTGAAAGTCAAGCTCTTGGATTTGCTCACCCTGAATTAAGCAACCTTGAGCCCTCGCAAGGAATTCAGGGATTTCCTTATCAGTTTCAGCTGCCTGCTCCTGGCCCCGCTCTCCTTATCGCCTCCCTGCCATGGAGCCGCATCACATTTCAGATTCTTTCTGACGCGTCCTTTGACTTATTTTTAAAGTTAGAGGTGCTACAGAGGTCATAAGGGCCTCTCCGTTGAAGGGCTGTTTGACTTACAGAGTCTGGGAGCTGCGTTTCGAAGGACGCGACGGGGCGATCCGATACTGCGCCGGACGTGTGATGTAACGGTGTTCGATCGGACGACAGCTGGCTCGTGCTGTTGGGAGAGGGTGTGTGGGAGACACAGATGGGGGTGGTTACTTACGCTCAGCCGGCGCCATTCACTTTCCTCTGCTGGAAAGATCAATAAAGTCATCTGCCCAAACATCCATATGCCTTTTAAAAGTGATTGGTAACTGCTCAGTCATTTCATTGCACCTGTGCGAAACTGCAGCATGGCAAGTTTTGGACCATATTTTAGGCTGTTTTCTGAAGATAAATGATAAATAAAATCTTTTACAGAAGCTTTTCTTATTGATTTTTACCAAAGAACAAAACTACTAGTTATCAGACTTTTTATGGTAACAATAAAATATATATATATATATATATATATATATATATATATATATATATATATATATAAAAGGAAGTATACTATAAAATTTTATTAGGAGTATAATTAGGATCTGAGTTATAAGCATCTAAGAATAACAAAGTAAAATAAGATTATTTTCTGGTATTATTCACTCAAAATTTTCAGGACTAGAAAATATCAAGTGGAAGAATATACATGAAATCTGATTTTGTATTATGAAAACTGGTGATGTGTATATAAAGTAACCATTAAAAGTACAGTTTATTTAGCATTTAATGCAGTTTTTACTTTGTCATTTAACTGTTGCATACTAATCCCCAAATATAAATAATCACTTGCTACCAAAGATAATGAGTAGAGCGACATGGGGGAGGGTGCTTTTTAGTTTTAGTAATATGATTATGAGGAATAAAACCCCTTCAAACTCTTCTCCTAATTTTTTTTTTTTTTAATGTAATTCCTGCCTTTTATTTTGGAAGGAAGTGGTTTCCTGCTCCACGCACATTTTAAGTACAGAACCACACACTTCTGAGCTGGCTCACGTTGACCTGGGTGTGTTTCATGAGCCTCAGACTGCATGATGGATGCCCCCCCCCATTCCTGTTGCGATAACACACTCTTGGACCTTGCGGTGAGGTGGGGGGCGGGGGCGGCGGTTACAAAAAGTGCAGGCAGGCTCCCTCTGGCTTGTATCACAGAACAACATGTGGTCAGAGTGATGCCAGTCTTGAACAGGGTCTGCAGGCAAAGCTGTGTTTTCAGTTTCTTATTAGGTTTTAATGTGAAAACTTGGTTTTGCTGTTCTGTGCTATCAGTCCCCCCCCCCCTCTCCTCCTCCAGGTCCTCCGTCCGTCTTTGCTTCTAATGGTTTTCTCTCCTGTCATGTAATCAAATAACTGCTAACTGGCTGGTAATGAAGTTGTCATAGTGAAGGATGGCATGTCCGCTCCTTTACGCGGTTATGTTTCCCGGTGAAGCTCAAATCCATTTCCTGGACTCTTCCTCTTCCTACAGTGAGGAAGAGTTGCTGCTGTCGTCATACTCGCCAACTTTGTCTGGTCTTTAAGGCTGCTTGGTTAATGTTGCAGTGCTATTAATGGTGCTTGTGGGCAAAGGGACAGACCTGGTTTTGTGCCCGTCTGGTCTCTTTGATTTCGCTGATCTCTGAATGGTTTTTCACTGTCATCCGTGTGCTCTCCAAAGCCTTCTTATGGTCCCGGTGCTTTCCTCTCACGCTCGTATTGCATGAGTGTTTTTTTTTTTTTTTCCAGTCATCCAAGGCAGATATCCTTAAAGCACCCTGTCCTTGTCCCACCAGGTGAAAGTCAACATCATCGGGGACGTGATCGACCAGGGCTCCACTAACCTGAGAATCGACCCAGCGGGTTTCAGCCCCCATGCTGCCATCTACTCCATGCGTCCAGACATCCGCTGCGTCATACACGTGCACACTCCTGCCACAGCAGCTGTAAGTTCGTGTTACTGCACATCACGTCACGCCCAGCTCGCTGGCAAGTGGTTGTCAAGCCTCTCCACACCGATTTTCCTGCAGATTGGTGCTCAATGCTAGTTTTTAAGAGGGGCGTGACGTCGCATTTTGAGAAGAGTTATTTCAGGGAGGCTGATACAAGTGACATCCCTTAAACTTAAACTTACCTCGACACCTCAGCAGAAAGGGAACGATTATGTTTTTGGTGTTTTATAACCCCAGAAAGGCTCTTCGCTGCGGTCGTCAGGGGGCTCCAGAGTTTCAAAGCCTTTTTTTGACGTGTAATACGGCCGTGATGCACCTGCCAGCGTTTCTCATTTCTGCCACGTCTCTGCTGTCGTCTTTTCACCTTTCCTCCTGCTTTAGGTGTCATCTATGAAGTGTGGTATCCTGCCCATTTCCCAGAGAGTCTCTGATCTTGGGCGATATTGCCTACTTCAACTACCAGGGCAGTCTGGATGACCAGGATGAGCGCATAGAGCTACAGAAGGCCCTGGGACCCACAGCAAAGGTAGGAGAAGCAAGGAAATGACGTACTGCGCATCTTGTTGGAGTAGTTTAAAACTAAGATCAAGGAAAAGCCTGTTCTATATTAACCCGAGGCAGGAAAGTGATTCAGTTATCAGGGTGCATTTTGAATTCCCCTTCCGTGCGAGTGTCTTGCTCTCTGGCTTCTTTTGAAACAATCACAAGTCCGTAGGATTTAAAGCGGAGAACATTCAGGGAATTCAAGGGAGTTTCCACTGCGTGTCTGTTGCCAGGTCCTGATGTCATCACCCAGCGGCCCTTGTTGATGCATAAAAACACAATTATTTTAACCTTTATTCCAACCAGAAAACAAAACTCTTGAAGCTCTTCTGTCTCCTGGGCCAGCATTCAGCCAGGGTGTGGTCTAGAGGACTAGAGAAACTGGAGCTTCTGGCCGTGGAGTAAATCCACATGAGCACATGCAGAAGGGCCCTGCTGTGGTTCAAACCCAGGACACGCTTGCTGTGAAGCAGCAGCGCTGCCATGACTTGGTTGCTTGTTGATTATAGGACCTCATTGAAGACGAGTTAGGGACATTTTCGATCTAACTCTCCTGATGTTTACGATGACTGCGTCTGTGTGTGCGCTCCAGGTTTTGGTGCTAAGGAATCACGGCATCGTTGCCCTCGGGGAGTCCGTCGAAGAGGCCTTTCACTACATCTACAACGCCCAGTACGCCTGCGAAATCCAGGTACGTGCTGATGCAGAGCCGACTGCTGCTGTTTTGGGTGCCCGGCACATTCCTGCCCCTAGTTAGCTTCCAAAGACAGGCATTAGTCCAGCAGGGCGGCACCTTTCCTGCTGAATCTAATCTCCACAGCTGCTTTTACATTTCTCACTCTCTATTTTAAGAACACTCCAACTCGTAATCTCTCACTGCGTGGGAAATGTTGGCCAAACACAGCTTTGTAATAAGGCTATTGGGAGTCTGATGATGGGAGCAACAATCTGAAGTGCTGTTGTTGATGCTGGTCCAAAGCAGCTCGTAGAGAAGGGTGTCGCTCGTCTGTCGCTTCTCTTTTTTTTTTATTTAATTAAGAAAGCCGAACAGAGGGTGGTGCGGGAGATTTTGAGGGGTGAGAATCAGGCACGAGGAATGAACGATTGATTAACTGTGCTTTAATTTCGAGTTTAATGTAATGTATTGGAATGTGTAGTCTCTTCTGATAGGACCGTGACAGGCCTGGAGAGGGCCAGGAACTGTGGATTAGCTCAGCTCAACAGCACCTGAAACAGAAAGTGAAAATTATTTTTAAAAATATCTCCTTAGTCATTCGGCTACTTTTGACTACCATTATTGCTCTTGAGATGAGATGCGTCTCTTACCTGCCGCTGTCACTGGATGGATGGATGCAATGGATGCATGCTTGACACAGCCCTAAAAACATTTGTAATTCAGTTCTGTAAATAACGTTATAATATACATAATGTTGTGTTAATTGTTAAATGGTTTACAATTTAAATGAGTTTATGTCAGTGTGTCCTCACCCACTGGCACATTACCGTGGGACCTCTGTGAGTGTCCTTTGGTGCACAGTAGCAGGTTATCTGGGTTGCAGGATGGGCCCTCTGCGGCTCGGACTCGCTCTGCTCTGCCGTATCGGGGTTTGGAGGCCGGGTCGTTTTAGCGGCGGGTGCCGGAGTGCGTTGCTCGTGGAGGCTGCTGCTGTTGCGTTTGCTTGGTTTGCAACAGTGTTAAAATGGCAGTACCCACGGTTTCCTAGCAGAATAGGTGACCAATGTGACTCGCTCTCCTCGGCGGTAGTTTTATTGCTGTGACTGACAGGTGCACAGCTGTAGCAATAGATATGAAAGATGTAGTTGTCTTGAATTTCTGTTGTGTGTTTTTTTTTTTGTTGTTCTAACGCGTCTTTGTGTTCAGTGGTAAATATGGTGGATTTTAGAGATGAACGGTTGTGGCCCCCCCCCCTCTGTAACAGCATACCAAATCTCCTGATTGACTCTCCCTGGTCAAGCAAAAGAAAACATTAATCCATCCTGCAAAGCCCGGCTTAATTTCTAGAAATAAATCCCCTCAGGCATGTTTGCATGTCATCTACTGTAAACTCGGTGCCATGGTAGCGATAGATGGAGGGGTTTCTCATTTTGGTTTTGTTAAATGACGCTTTTAGTCAGCAGGGGGAATCGGAAATTTGTTCCTACTTATTCTCCTTTTTTGAGCTAGATGAACTAATCCCACACATGTATGATGGGGGGGGGTCTTTTTGTTTATTTTTGTGTTGAAAAAGCCACCAGTCAGCTCACATGGCTCTCCCTCTGTCCTTAGGTTAATGCCGTCTCTTGTGCTGGAGGTGTGGACAACCTCATAGTGCTGGACCAGGAGAAGTACCGATCACGAGTGTTCGACTTTGCCTCGGCAGCTTCCATCAACATGGGCGGGCAATACAAGTGGAAGATTGGCGAGCTGGAGTTGAATCCCTGATGAGGATGCTGGATAATCTGGTAAGAGTATAAACATCAAAAGTGAACGTTTTATCAAATTTACCCCACCCAAAAAAAAAAGTCTCAAAATACTTATGGAAAAAACACACACACACACACACACACACACACACACACATATATATATATATATATATATATATATATATATATAAATAATGATAAATGAATTGAAATAAAATGTTTTGTGAAAGGTTTTTGAACACAGTGTCACGCTCAGTTGTCCATGCTGAGAGGACCTGTGGGTGCTTCATATTATATCTCATTCATATTTCCATACTGATGGAGGATGGTGGAGCTACTGCCAGCTGTGGGTGAACAGAATTAGAGAAGGGCGCCACCTACAGTAACAAAAACTGTTAACATTTAATGCACAGAAAGCAGCACTGGGAGCAGTTCAAACTCACAGGTCATCTTTAAACTCAAAGAAAGCCGCATGTTGTGAGGGCAGCTGTAGCCCTTCAGCCCCCGATGGTCAAGCGTATCTCTGCTCTTCCCCGTCTCAGATTCTCGTGCCTTCCTTCCATCTCTACCCCCACACTTTTCATCCTTCCCCGATGCTTCCCTCCCACCTTTCTTTCTTCTTCTGCTCTTTTCTTTCTCAGTGAATCGCTGCCTCTCAGCCTGTTGAAACTTTGAATAGCTCATCTTTATCTTCCCTCCTTTCCTACTCTCCCCCCTTTTTTCCCCACACTTCATAAACACTGCATTTGTGTCAGATAAGTTCTTGGATTAAACTGGGGCACAATGGTGAGAAAGCGAGGGAAGAAAATTAAGCAGTTATACTTTTCCCACTCATACAGAAATGTAGAAAGCTGCCGAGCTGTGACCGTGTAGAGATGTCTGAATATAAAGCAGAATTTTGCAGCTCAGTCGAGTTGAAAGGTCACCATTGACCGTGGGGGTTGAGCTGAAAAGAACGGAACTTCGCTGTCAAGCCCGGCGTGGAAAACTGTCTGAAAACCAGTTGGACTGAAAGCGTGCGCTGAGGGACGGGCGACGGGAATGCGAGAGGAAAGGATAGACGAGGGTAAAGTGGAGGGAGCGAGGGAGAGGAGGGGTATGGAGGGAAAGGGGTGAGAGAAAAAAGGGGGTGAGACAGGAAATGACTCTAACGCTGTCCTCTGTGTTGCCAGGAACCCTGCAGTCACAGCACTGTGTCTCATTCTTTTCCATGTGACTATGAAACTGGCGGCTCAGCCAGCATTACAGCAAGGAAAAGTCCAAGAAGAAATTAACTGAGCAACATTTACTCATCCATTATGTATAAAAGTATCCAGCTGTGAAATCATTTTCATGATCTAAAACAATTCTGCAGCAGTAGTCATGGATGGAGGGCCTCTATAAATGTGTGTAACTCGGCCACAAACCAGGTGAAAGAAAGCACAGCCCTACATGTGACTGTCTGTGTCGCCCTTCAGGGATACAGGACAGGCTACGCATACCGACACCCCATCATCAGGGAGAAACCGAGACACAAGAGCGACGTGGAGATCCCCGCCACCGTCACAGCTTTCATGTTCGAGGAGGACGGGGACGGTGGCGCGACGCGGCTGCCCTTCAAGTTTCTGCAGCAGAGGCAGCAGAGGGAGAAGACGCGCTGGCTCAATTCCCCCAACAGCTACACCAAGGTCAGCGTGGAAGGTGGGGAGGAGCGCTACAACAGCCGGACGACCACGGTGAGCAGTGTGCGGTACTACGTCAGTGCGTTCGTCCCTGCAGTCACTGTGGACTGCTGTGTTTGGGCTGGAGCCGTGTCCCAGCTAGAGGGACAAGAAAAAAAGAAAGATACTAGATCACCACCTAGTGGCTGAGCTGTGAACTACAAGGATTCAGCTGCATCACTTCTTTCCTTGGACTCACAAATCTTTCGCCCCATCAGTTTTCACTTGTCTTCTGTTTACAGTGGATGAAGGCAGACGACCCTGGAACCCCGATTCGTATCGAGGATCCCAACCAGTTTGTCCCTCTCAACACAGATCCCAGTGAAGTGCTGGAGAAGAGGAACAAAGTAAGTTTTAACACTTGACTTCCAGAACGACGGGACGTCACTATCTTGTGCTGGGTGCTGTTTGAAAAATGTAAGGTTGCTCTTATTTACTAGGGGATATTCCCACTTGCCACTCAATTAATGATCAAACAAATCTCTAGGCTATATATATGTTTCAGAAGGATGTAGACCTCACTTTTGTTTTTTCACTTTTGTTTTTGAGCCAGAAGGCTGGCCAACTAACGCTTGGTTAGCAAGTTGCATCCATCAGCTGTAAACTGGGTGAAATGCAGAGACACGCAGACCTGCTAACCTGTGCTATGTAACGAGACTGCAAAAGTACTAGAATTTCATTAGAGACGATCCAAAGACAAAAGCACTGAACAGAAGAGCAGGAGTGCAATTCAAAGTAACACAGGCCTTGTGTAGGCCTTGTGAATTAAAGCAGCTGCACCCATGACTTTAACCCTTTATAGGATCCAAATAGAAAGTTAATTAAAAATAAAAATAATTACCTACTGTATATTTGTTACCCCCCCATTTTGCACCAGGCTATAAACAAACCTCTTGATGCTGTTTGCATGGGGACTGACTCACTTTTAGAGCTCAGATATATTTTTATGGGAACCCAAAAATGTGCTCTGTGTGAATCACTTCAGTGATTGTTTCAGTTCTTGCTGCAGTCACACAACCGTGTTTTACGCTGGTACTGCACAAAGAGCATCTCACAAAAAAAATAAATAAATCAGTAGTCTTACCTGATGAGTGTAGACACAAAAGTGCCTGGTGCTAGCAGAGTTTGTGTTCGTGTTCTTCAGTGGCCTTTCAGTGCGGGCCACTCTTTAGTTCCTTGACTCCTTTGACAGTAGTTCCTAATCTCTTGTTAATGCTACCAGGTGGTGTGATTGTGCGCTTTGTCCCGTCACAGATCAGAGAGCAGAACCGGCTCGATATGATGTCGTCAGGGCCGCGCTCTCAGCACCTCGCAGGCATCCCCGTCGATGAACCGCGAAAGGTGAGAGCTTCTTCTCCCCGCTGACGTTCTGGCCTCGTGTGTTCTGTTGAGAGCCTCATTTCGGAGAGCTGCTGCTTCAACGGAGACAGCATCTGACGAGATCCGCTTGTTTTTCGCGTGGCCTCTGGCACCAAGGGCAGCTGGGATATTCTTCTGTTAACACAAAGTCATTACAGATATTTGAAGAAAACCCGGCGGGTAGTAATATTATAATATATATATATATATATATATATATATCTTTAATTTTTAACAGTTTTCATGAGGCTTTGAGTGTCGTGACAGAATAGCAGAGGTGACGGCATCGTGTCAGTTCCAAGATGTTTACCTCATATTTGGGTTTTAGGTTCGCAGCAGTTGTGTTGACGCACTCGGCCTCCTCTCTGCAATAAAGGAATATCAACAGTAAAGATTACTGTAACTCTTTATTATCGTGGAGTGACTCAAAGGTGTTCTCGGTTGCTGATTGGATACCTGCGATATAACAGAGCTGTTCCTAATGACTAAGAAGAGCATTAAAGGAGGAGGAGAGCCATGCAGATGGCGTGCAGGCATGTTCTGCGGATTATGAGTTTTAATTGTACAAACAAACAAAAAAAATAACCAATAAAAACATTGTTGGGTGACTTCGGGCCTCCACTTTAATGACATCTCTTGAACACTAGGTGGAGACACGTAAACGCATCATTAACAGACAGAAAGAACCTCTTGACTGCTGCACTTTGATAGGAAGGCAGGAGCTAGGAAGGAAAATGAGAGACGCACAACAAGTGAAGTAAAAATGCCTAACCTAGACCCTCGGGTGCTGATGGTTTCGTGGTTGGTGTTTTGTCAGGATCTGGTGCAGATACACGTTCCGGTAAATATCTACGAATGTTTTCCTGTTTGTGGTGGTTTTCATTTGACTTTTTAAGTGTTTCCGTTTGTTTTCGACACTTCATCCACTTGTCCGTCGGAAACCGAAAGCACCGCATGTGTGTGTTGGGCGCGGTTTGAACAGTGCTGTGCGTGTTTGTGTGAGCTGTTGAATTGTGGTGATTTGTTGGCGCATGACTGTCTTTGTGACGTTTTTAGACACAAGTCTTAGCAGACGGTTAAGATCTTGAGTGTGCCGTGTGTGTGTGTGTGTGTGTGTGTGTGTGTGTGTGTGGCGCGTGCATGAGTGCGAGTTTCCACGCTAGTTGTCTCTGTAGTGTCTTATAAGACCATGTCGTGTGGAGCTGATTATTTGTGCACTCTGTGATGTGGTTTTATCTTTGCAAGAGCAGCCTTAGTCATCCTCTAATGAATGATTGTCGTCCTCCTTCACAAAGGGCATTAATGCCCTTTTTTTCCCCCTATGAAGTCAGTGAGTGCTTACATGCCTAAAAAGAGAGCATTTTGTGTGTGCATGTGGCTCCTGACCCTTCCCGTGCTCACCCCCTCTGCCTGTCTCCTCCCCAGCCATACGTGCCCACAGAGGAAGAGCAGATGGCTCCTCTGCCTCCCAACCCTTTCAGTGAGTCGTCGGAGAAAGAGCTGGAAGAGTATCGCAAGAACGTGGAGAGGAGGCACCTGGGCCTCAGCGGTACGACACGAACCCTCACACATACACTTCTCTTAACAAACATCAAAGCGGTGAGGTGCACTCGAGCCCAGAGGTTTGTTTCGTCGCGGCCAGCTGCAGATGACCTCACCAATCTGCGGAGGTTCATTAAACGACAAAAATATTGAGCCGGCTTGAAGCAAATTGTATCAATAATCAATGTGCAAGACACAATTTGAGCGCGCACGTGGAGAGGTTAGTTTGAGCCCGCAGGAGGAACTGCGGTGCAGAACGATGGCGGCAGTGCATTTTTGCATAGACGGCGCGTTCTTTATTAAAGTGGTTTCAAAATCCTTGTTTTGTTAACCATCACTGTGGTCTTCAATAACCCTGATGGGAAAACTAAACAGACCTGAAGGAATCCTACATTTGGATTACTTTGGCTCCACTTTGTATCTCTTGAGAGCTGAGTGAAATCTGTTTATGTTGCTCCCGGATTAAAACCTCATCAACATCTCAAACTAGTGTCGGTGTACGTGTCACGAAGGTCCACACACACACACACCACACACACACACACACACACACACACATTTTAACAGATTTTAAACAGTGGAGGAAAAAAAAAAAGAAGAGCCCAACAGCCACATATTCACAAGTACTCCGAATAAACAGCTGGAGCAGATTTCATCTTGAGCTTAAAACTAATCTGGATTTCTTAAAGTTGGTTCTGCAATTACAAATCGGTCCCCTTGGAGAGCGATTAGTAAACAGCTCAAATTTTCTTCGTGCCCTCTCAGCACTCTAGTGGTAACAAAAGATTCAAGATAATCTCAGTCTGTGGTGCTACAGAATAGCAAGGGTAACACACACACACACACACACATGTCCATATACCTTTATAAGCATGGGAGATTGCTCCCAGAGGCTCTGTGGCTGCTTTCGGTTGTGTTAACCTTGTGTCTATACACACACGTGCGCGCAATAGTCAATGCTAATCATATTAGCCTTCTGTCCTATTATCTTTTAGAGAGCCAGAGGGAAGAATCAATAGTTGGAGGACGTTGTGTCACACTGGAACACATTGAAATGTGTATTTGTATGTTGGTGTATATCGAGTACGGGCATGGGCATGCGTGGTTACAAACGTTCTCGTGTGCATGTGACACATGGTGTGCTTGTATGCGTGCGAGGGGCCAGCGTGACTAAGACGGCAGACCGAACAGTCAGCAGGTCCTCACACCCGCCGCATGAGCGGAGCCCGTTGCTATGACACTTTTGCCCCCACAGCCCCATGAATCCCCGGTGACCAATCTGGAGACAAGCTGGAGACCGTCTGGAAAGGCCTGATACATGCTCGGCCTGGACACACACACACACACACACACGTTTATAGGCTTAGCCTGCGATTAGCCGTGTCGTACACATTGAATATATTGATCGTTTGAAAACCAAACTGGTTATATTTTGCGCCATATAAGAAAACTGATAAGTTATCAATACACGCCGTGTATAAAATACACATCTGTGTATATGTATAGATGCACATTATGTGCTGTGTGTTTTGTGAGAGGTGGATGTTGACGTCGCGCAGTGAATGTGTAACCCTGAATGTGTTAAAGTGATCCGGGGAGCTACACTGTCGCGCTGGTCAGGTGTTCAGAGCAGCATGAAGCCTGAGGGTTTGGCTCAGTGGGATTGTGTGCGCGTGCTGTGACATCACTATTGAAACTTTGGCCATGTTTAATATGAGCATGCATCCACCAGTGTACCAGTGCATGTATGACAAAAAGCATAATGGGTCCCCTTTAAGATGACTGTGGGGTATAATTGATCATGTCAATAGTATTACAAAGATGATTTTATGTCTGCCTATACAGTGTCACAGTTTATGAAACTGTTTGCAAAATCACATAAAGATGAAGCAATTTCAAAATTATGTGGTTACAATCTGGTTTCAGTATATGATTATTTATATATTTCTTTCATGCCTTTTACCATCATTTTTATCCTGTATTTGAGTGCCTCACTCATCAAATATTTAAATTTATGACGGCATTAATTGTTAGCACCTCCTAAAAGGAAACTGTAACTTGTAGCTGACCGTCAGCCGCGAGTTGCCATCGAGAGCATCCGCCGTATTGAAATGTCACAGTTCATACTCAGCCACCCACAGGAGAGGAGAGAGCGATGACGCTTTGATCGCCGAGTGATCAGCAGACAAGGACTTTGTAAATGTTGTTGAAAAACAGCTGTGCATGGCCTGATTCTAACGTGTGTGTGTGTGTGTGTGTGTGTGTTACCACTAATCTCTCCCCCCTCCCCAAAATCCCGCTCCCTCTGGACCCTTGATCCCAAATCCATCCAACCTCTCATCCCACTCACCCCTGCTGTCCTCCCTCTATTTCCACCCCCTACACCCTGCTCTCTCCTCTCATCCAACCCTCACAACACCCACCCGGGCCCCCTCCCCACCCTCCCTGCAGATGGCGAGCACGAGCTAACCTCTGACGATGGCTCCACTCTCTCTCAGTCTCTGTCTGTCACCCAGTCTCCGCAAAGCACTCCAGCTAAAGAAGGTATCGCTCACTCAGAGCTGGATTTCTCTCACAATGATCTTCGTTGTCCCGCTGTTTGCCTTTAACGTCAGCCGTGTGAGCGTGTAAATGTAACAGAAATCCACTAAATGCTTATTATGCATTGCTTAAACTAATTTATGTTGTATTAACAATTCTTTCATGTAAGAATGTGATCACCTAAATCAGTGAAACCACAACAGTGTGCCCCATTGCCATATTTAATGCCTCTTTGGCTTCTTTTTACAATACTTACCTGCATTGGGTTATGAAAATGTATCCTTACCTTTTAAGGTATAAATTCATACTTAATGCACTTATTATTTTACCATCCAGGGGGTGTTTCCCTTTCAGCGCAAAGCGAGAAGCCATTTTTAAAGACTTTTTTAAAGTCCTGCAACCTTGTGATGCGTTCAGGGTTGCCAGAGAGTAACTTTGGCAAGAAATGCCATAGATTTTGGCATAACCAATGTAAATAGGCAACGCTTGCTTATTGTTGGCTGCTTTTGATCTTAGAAGTATAATTATCCAATCTGTGTGCAGAACCAGGGCATAAAAGGAGGTTAAAAAACATCTACACAGCTCTGCTCTCTTTTTGCTAACCTCTCGTCTTAGAACCTCCATACCTCCATCTGTCCATCCATTCTCTGCCACTTATCTGGGTGTGGTACAAGGGGGCAGCAGCCTAAGCAGTGCTGTCCATACCTCCCTCTCCCCAGACAATGCCTCCAGCTCTTCTGGGGGGGGGGGGACACAATGTGTTCACGCTGAGCGACGTAATCTGTCTAGCATGTCCCAGATCTGCCCTGAGGTCTCCTCCCAGTTGGACATGCCTGGAACACCTTGCCTCGTAGGCATCCTAGTCAGATGCCCGAGCCGCCTCATCTGTCTCCTTTTGATGTGGAGGAGCAGCAGCCGTCCTCCGAGCTGCTCGCCCCCACCTCTAACGGAGAGCCCCGGGATCCTTTGAAGAAAGCTCATTCCCGCCGCGTACATATTCTTTTGGTCACTACTTACAACTTGTGGCCGTAGGTGAGGGCAGGAACATAGATAGGCCAGTAAATGGAGAGCTTCGCCTTCGCGCTCTTGCATCACTTCCTAATGACGGCTGTAAGACCGGTGTTGATTTGCTTACCTAGCTTCTGGGACATTGAATATTCCTCTAAAAGCGCTGGCTTCGGGGCAGCCTTAGATGCATCATTATGAAGACTTCTCAAGAATAAATCTTCATTCGGTGCTAAACGTCACAGCTCTGATGGATGGGTGACGTGAGGTGCCATGTCACGGGGGTTTTTCGCCTCTTGCTGGCATTTGAATCCACGCCATTTCATCAGTTAACACACAAGTCTGACATTCGAAGCCATTTGGGTTACCGCCAAGAAATGCCAAGATCATAGAGGTCTCTCTGCGAGTTGTAAATAATGGCACTATGGGATTGGCTTCCTGTCCGCTTCCTTCCAGCACAAACGCGCAAAACCACACAATAACGATTAACCTACAACAGTGCGTTGGCTCAGGGGACCTATATTTTCCTACGCCGTCACCATGAAGTCAGCCATATGTTGTGTTGAAACCAGGCTGATTGATGGACAGCCGACTCTTTTTTTTTTTTTTTTTTTTTTAAATTCAAACTTATGGTTTTTGCTCTATGATGAAAATAACCTGAGAGGACATGTTTACTGTGCAACATGAAACCAGTGCCCTGGATTGCCTAACCTGCATTTGCAGCGCAGAGAAAGGGGATGCGACACCGCCCAGCCCGTTATGTGAACACTGATTAAGGCAGGGCGCTGTTCAAAGCTCCTGTTTTGCTGGGTTGAAAGGAGGCCAGGCTCTCTGGGCTATCAGGTCACTGGGGTTTTTACGCAGGGATGTTACGAAATATGTGGAGCACGGGGACGCTTGCGTGTTCATTTTGATACGGTTATGTGGAGCTGGTGGTTAGTGCATCCAACAGCAGAGAGGGTCGGTGTGAGACACGATAACAAAATATTCCAGCAAAACATCCCACTTTTTTCAGAGTCTTATATTGACTTAATCAGCCGTTCTTGCACCTCAGGTGAGAGTAGGATATTCCACTAGTGATGCTCCACCTCCGGCGAGAAAATAGAAAGACTTGGTGGACAGGCGTTTGAGTCCAAGAAGCACTCCGTCTCAAAAACTGTTGAAGTACTGTGATTGTACATCAGTTGTGGGAGAATTTGCAGATGCTGTGCCCCGTAGTTTCCCCTGTAACCTGTCCCTCACTCACTCCCCTTCCTTCAGAGAACCACACGGGCCTGATGAACGGCAAGAACGACCACGGCGACGTGGACGAGGAGCTGTCAAAGCGCGTCAGCCAGCTGACTACCAGCGTGGAGAGCGTGGAGATCACCGTGCGCTCCGGCGAGAAAATCGAAGAGGCCCTCTCCCCCGAGAGCTCTCCCTCCAAGTCGCCCAACACCAAGAAGAAGAAGAAGTTCCGCACCCCATCCTTCCTGAAGAAGAACAAGAAGAAAGAGAAGACGGAGGCCTGAGAGCGAGCGGGCAGCAGGGGCGAGGCAGGCGGGAAGACCATCTGCACAGAGAAAGAATGAGGGGCAAGCAACCCCCCCCCTTTTTTTTGTTTTTGTTTAATAATGTCTGTGTTTTTATTTTGTTTTAAAAAATTTATTTTTAATTTTTTTTAACAAAAGGTTTTATGTGCAACAAGCAGAGGAAACAAAAAAAATCAGTTTGTAACAAAAAAGAGAAATTTTGTCCTTCTGCAAAAGGACGAGACGGTTTGAAAGATCGGGGCGGGGCGGGGCGGGGCGGGGCCTCAAATTAAACCTAGAACAGGTGTGGGGTGACCAAGGGAGGTGCTGGTGTGTCTGCACACCTCACCTCCTATGCAGCGCTTTAGCGGGGCTCCTCTGTTTAGCTCCGGCTCGCTCCGGTCATTATTCCTGGAACTCGAAACCACGTTTATGTTTTTCCTGGTTTAAAATCCGATTTTATGGAGAAAAAAAAAGAATCGGATTATAGACCGAGTGTCGTAAAACTGCACAAGATCAAAACAAACCTCCCCCCCCCCTCTTTCATTGGTTTTTTGTTTTTTTTCTTTTAACACCCCGCTCCCCTGACTCTGCACAGGGAGCTGAGAGGCCACATAAAATTTGAAGTCACACTGGAAAACTGGTCTCTGAGAAAAGGAGGGGGGAAAAAAAGCAGCCGCGGGGTTTGTGTTGGTGTATTTACTGTGAGGGAGGTTCTCGTATGCTCTTCAAGCTGCTGTAGGCGCTGTTCTTCTGACAGACACCTTCTCCTCCGCTGGGTGTGGTTGAACTACAGACGAGTTTGAGGGTTCGTAGAGGAGCGACAGCGAGGGTGAAGGCTGGCAGTCTGTCACAACTTTTATCTGAGAATGTTTATGTAGCTTTTTTCATCTTTTTCATCTCATTGGTTTGTTTTGGGTGTTTTTTTTGCCAAACTAAGTGGGAGAATAGGAGGGGGGGCATTTTAAGCAAGCATCTCTGTTATTTCTAGTTTGTCATCTCATTTTTACTGAATGCAGATTTGGTATTAGTCGACTCTTGTTTTGTACTCATTTCTAAGCTTTTCCAGATGCAGATGTTGTGCACGTTTCCTCTTTCTTTGAATTGATTTGGCTGTGTTCTGTAGTGATGCCTGATTTCTTCTTTCAAATTATATTCTAATCTTCAGAGTACACAAAGTTACTATATAACACAGATATATAAAAACTGGATATGTTGGCTATAGATTTTTTTTTTTTTTAAAGCTACATATTTTTTATTTCACGGTGCAGCACTTTTCTTGTGGTATGTAACACATTTTAGTTGCAAGTGGTTTCACCAGTGACGGGGATTGTGAACTATTTGATAAAGTTGTGCAAGTAGCAAGCGAGGCATGGTGTCGGGGGGGGGGGACTGGTCCGGACCCAGAAAGTGAGTCGAACGGAGACGGAAAAATCTTTCGTTGGTGTCGCACACGAGAAAAGATTTCCGCTCTCAGCCGGCATTTCGGAAGAAATGCCGCGTCCAGCTGTCAGCGGTCGCCGGCTGAGTGGAGGATGGTGGGTCGTGGAGAGCAGAGCGGTGACGTCTTTTGTTTGGTGTGTTTGTGCGTGCGTGTGTGTGTGTGTGTGTGTGTGCATGTTTTAATCCATATTGTAATTTTTTTTCTTCCATTATTTTAAAAAGACAAGGGTTTCGATTCTTATCTGCCTGCTCAGGCATCATAGACCCTGACAAGACCTCTGTTAAATCACCCCAGTGACTGCATGTACACCCCTCAGGCGCCCAGAAACTCACCCCCCCACCACCACCTCCACCACCACCACCACAACTGGCTACATTCACAGCAGCTTTGCCTCCTTGCTTAATTTGCTGTTTTATTTCCTCCAAGAACTGGAACATCATAAGGAGGTCATATGGACGTTCTGTTTTATTTACCGAGCCCGCCCATTACTTCGGCCTCTGAATCCTTCCTTCCCGTGATTTCTCTTGCAAACACGATCCCGTTGTAACAGGCGGATGACCCACAGTTGAACTCAGCAAAGCCAAAGCGTGATGGGTTACTGCATATCTCCCCCCCAGCCCTGCAGTTTAACCAGATGTACCAATATCCCAGCGAGCAATGTGAAGTATTGGATTTGGAGGGCGTGCGGGAGGGTTTTAGGGGCACATCTTTAGCTGTGTTAAGCGATTAGCTTTTGGCTCCGGGCGAAGAGCTGAGGTCACACAACTGAAAGCTGGAGAAGAGACGTGTGAGTTTGGAAATGCAAGTGCTTACGTGTGTGTAGTAGACAGGAGCAGGCGAAGAGGACAACCTGATACTAACGCACCATGTTTTTATCGCTCAGATTGTTTCTTCTTCTTTTTTTTTTCTTTGATACATCGCTCCTCCTGGAAATCCTTATTTTTTTCCATCCTCCATTTGTATTGCAGTACGCTTTATTTTTCTTCTAGTTTGCAGAGAGCACTAGGCTTTTTTCTTCTTTTTTTTTTTTAATTTACCATTTTATGAGCATAATTGATCCCAGGTGAACTGAATGTGCATTGCATCCTTTTTATTTTCTCATGTCTTTCCAACTGTTTGCACCTTGCTTTACTAATGTCTCCACCTCTTCTTTTTTTCTTTCTGTTTAAAAAAACAAAACAACAAAAAAAAATACGAGTTTTGCTTTGGCATGCCAGAATGAGCCAAGCTACTTTGTGACCTGTGAAAATCCTATATAAATGGTTATCTAATGGAGTTGCTTTTAGATGTATTGCTAATCTGTGTAAATTCACAAATAAAACTGTATTTTAAGAAATATCGATGCTCTTTTTTTTCTTCACCTTTGTGCTTCACAGTCCCTGCCATTCTTCAGCTTAAGTTCAACATAATGCATACACACTCATGTTGCTTTACCATCTTCATGAACTGAGCGGTTACATGGAAAGCTCAATGCTGCGTTTGGTTTCAGTGTTGCAGAACGGCCTCGTCCTGCGCTGCCGTACAGGACTCGGTGTTGAGTGAGCATAAAAAACCAAAACAAACTGGTGCCTTTGGTTTCTTTAGTCACAGGGTGAGCATGAGAACGTATATAGTCTGTGTGTGTGAATAGTTCAAACAGGAAGTTATGGCACTGATTAAACGCACTTGCAATGTGATAATCATTGACAGACCCAGGAAATCTGCGAGGACAGAAATCATGTGGAGAGTGAGCGCACATGCACTGAGTCGTGATCCTATGGCCTCATGAAGAGGCATGTTGTCAGGATTTTATGGAAGAGTGTTTCTGTTCAGGGTGGATGATGTTACAAATTGCCAGAAATGACCTGTTTGTTTTGACATGACAGCTGTTGTTGTAGTGTGCTGATAATCATAATCCTTTTCTTTTTTTTTTAACATGTGAAGTCTTACTACAGTGGATTTTTAAGCCAGGTGTTCCCAACCTAAGGGCCAGGAAATTGATCATGTGCATCCTCACATTATCCCAGGGGTTTCCCGAAGGGCACAACTCCCACTAGGGTTTAAATACCAGAGACTCTCCACCACATTACCTGCAGCATTTACTGCAGCCCTGGCCCATGATGTGTGGTTTCAGAAACCCCAAACTGGAGCTGAGTGGGTGATGTCATGTGGCTACATCCATCTTTTATATACAGGCTCTATCTGTTTTCACACCTGAGCTCGTTTGGGCAGATTTTTCTCCTTCGTGCATCACACAGCATGAGATCATTTGTGTCGGCTGCATTATCATTACTGGACATACTCGGCGTTGTTCAGGTGATGGAGTTACCTGAGCAGAGTGGGGTGGGGGGGCGGGGCAAATGTAAAGTCTCCAAACAAATCCGCTTAGCTGTTCTTAAAATGGTGCAATTTTGGATTTGTACTAAGGACCTGGCATGTTAAAAAATCATTTAACGTCTGATTGTGCCCCTTTCTGACATGTTTTGTCGTCATATGCACCTCCTTTGAATGATATCACCATTTCAGAGCGGCACTGATTTTTTTTTTTTTGAAAATGAATTTTTTTCTGACTATTTTTCACTAGTTCTGCATTTGGCTATGGTCAGTGTCACTACTGGTAGCATGAGGCGATACCTGAACCCTACAGAGGCTGCACAGGTAGTCCAGCTCCTCCAGAATGGCACATCAATACGTGCCATTGCCAGAAGGTTCGCTGTGTCTCCCAGCACAGTCTCAAGAGCATGGAGGAGACTCCAGGAGACAGGCAGTTGCTGTAGGAGAGCTGGGCAGGGCCGTAGAAGGTCCTTAACCCATCAGCAGGACCGGTATCAGCTCCTTTCAGTCAGAATCAGAAACACACTTCATCCTCTAGTGGGCCCTGTGGTTACTGCCTGGCACCGTGGAGCCCAATTGGCATTTGCCAATCGTATTGGCAGGTCCACTGGCACCCTGTGGTTTTCACAGATAAGAGCAGGTTCACCCTGAGCACACAGTGACAGATGAGAGAGGGTCTGAGAAGCCGTGGAGAACGTTCTGCTGCCTGTGACATGGTCTGGACAGGCATATCCATGGAGGTATGCACAGACCTCTGCAGGCTAGGCACTGGCACCCTGACTGTCATTAGGTACCATGATGACGTCCTTGGACCCACTGTCAGACCCTGTGTTGGTGCAGTGGGTGCTGGGTTCCTCCCGGTGCACAACAATGTCCGGCCTCATGTGGCGAGAATACGCAGGCAGCTCCTGGAAGATGGAGGAAATCATACTATTGATTAACCCCAACGCTCACCTGAACTAGATCCAGTAGAACACCTCTGGGACATTGTGTTTCCATAATGCTGCCAGGTAGCACCTCAGACTGTCCAGGACCTCAGTGATGCTCAGGTTCCATATCCTGTAAACTGACTTAAATATGTTAAAAATTGGAAAGGGAAAAAGGTTGGGAACCACTGCTTTAAAAAGGCTTCTGTGTTCTAGTACTTTGTGTATGTATCTAGGTGTGAGTGTTTCTTTTGTTTAGGTTTATTTGTTGTGTCCACAGATCCTCGCTTTACTGTCAGAAAGTCTGCCGGACACTTAAAGCCCAGCTGGACTCTTCGGCCTGTAACGCCGGAGCTAATCAGTCACCAAACGGCACGGACTGTCGAAGCCTCTGGGGGAGGCGTGTGCACACGAGCAGCCACTGTGCCTTGACAGCATTTATATCTCAAGATGCAAACCAAAATATGCAAAACTAGCGTCACGGTAGCGTGTGCCAACTTCCCCGAAGGATGTCTCTCACAGGTTTTTAAAAATCTGCCAACTGACTGAATATTAACATCTTTGTGTAGATGCAGCAGAACTTTATCCTCTTCGCCCCAAAAGGTCCTTTTTTTTTCTTTTTTTTTTTTGCTGCAACCTCAGCTGTTTTCCCCCAAATGCAGGAGAACTTTATCATTTTGATGCTAAGCTGCTATAGATTTTGGTGGGGATGTCCACTGTGGGCTGTCCATCGCTAATTAAGATGTCTGTTAAGAAATGCAAACAACAGTTTTTCTTTCAGCACTTTGCCGCGTTCGTATCAGCAACTTGAACCTCTCTGGGGGGGAAACGGGACTTAAATGTACAGTTGCGATCAGGGCTGGATCACAGCTGTACATCTGAACTAGTTAAGCAGATAGTTCAAGTCTGGCACTTTAATGAATGAATGTTTCACAAGAAAATCAGTTTAATATCACTTCAGTGATGGGGGAACTTTGAATGAAAATGACTGTGTAACTCCAAGCAGGTTAACCCCACAAACTGAAACTCATCACGGACTGAATCTTCGCATCCAGAGCGGCCCCCCAAAAAGACACCAGTGAAGGAGCGGCTTGGTGTATGAAGAGAATGAGACGAGGGGAACCAGATGGACCACATTTCCTCTCATCTCACTTCCTTTGTCATTATCTGGTTTCATTTATATTTTACATATTGCTGGCGTCCATAAATGGCGCTGGAACCACTGTAACCCTGTCTCGGCGTCAGTATGCAGCACTTTATCTGGCAGCGTTCCTGTTGTAAACAATAAATCTGTACGAGCGATCGCGTGACAGCGTGCATTTTGTGTGTGTCGTGGCGGAGATGACGACATCCGCTCCCTCCAGAGTGATTCGCTGTGATAAATTCTCTCGTAGGAGACGTCAAGTGCTGATTCTGAGGTAATTTGATGTCTCTTTGTTTATTCTTTAGTTCTCTAAGTGGTGAACTCACCGATTCTCTTTTTTTTCTGGAAAACTTTCATCTCATTTTTCTCGTTATGATAAGTAGAACAGGCATGCTTATTTTGCTAATATAGAGAGTTTGCTTCCTGAATTTCTTTGTAGAGTGCCGTTTCTAACGACACAGCATTATAAATTAAGTTAATTAAGAGTAAGAAAAAGGAGCAAAGCTAGAGCAGAGGAGGAGAGGATGGGAGGTGTTCAACAGTTTATTTTTTTCTTAAGGAACTTTCCAAAGTATTCCCGCTCACAGAGCTGAGCTTAAAGCCAAAGTGAAAACAATCAATAAATGTGACTCCTCTAATAAATCAAATAAAGGCCCCATCAGCAAATGGACAAGACAACATACACGGCAACATGCTGCAGCAACAAAGGCGATGGACTGAGTACGTCTGATCCAGGCCTTCGTTTTAGTTCTTTTAATTTAATTTCAAATAATCAGTTATCCTTTTAAGTCTTAGCGTTTTTTGTTTTTTTAAATGTTCTGCAAACCAGCATGGACACGCCCACCCATACATTATACACAGACCCATCCTACTGCATCGTGTTCAGCGCAGTTAAAGAGGTGAAGAGGGCTTCTCCTCTGCTCTCCAGACTGCATCCTGCTGCGAGTGTCAAAACAATGAGCCCACTTGCATCCAGATGGCTGCTCTGCTGGGGGAGTGTGGTAACCATGATATGCCGTTTTTGGGAGGGCAGCCTCCATACACACACACACACACACACACACACACACAAGCATCCACCCCACCCCACCCCAGTATACCCAGCTAGACACCCTACCACTCCAAGCTGCACAGTGACCACAGACTTTAGTAGCACACAGATGCCACTGGGATGATAAATAGGGACTGATAAACAACATAAGGGGTCAGTTAGGGTTGAGTGTAAATGCACACCCCTTGGGACCACCCACCCCCAGAAACGCATACAGACTCACACGGTTTCGGCGTTACATTTTCTCATGCAAGATGTGTGTAAGAAAATATGTCAACCTCAACTTGCTGACAAACATCAAACCCTCTGATTACAAAATTGATGTCACTCAAACACAAGAGCCGTACTTCCTCACATATACAGGAAGTACAGCACTTACTCTAAATTCACCACAAGTGACAGAAGGAAGTCACTACACACGGTCAAGACAGTCTGGGACACAACCCCCCCCCCCACCCAAAACCACAAATTATTGTGTTTACATTCAATCTTTGTAAACAAAACAAGATATAATGTATTCATAGATAAAGAAAGGCTGGTGGGCCGAGTTTGCTTGTTTCAGTGGATTCAGATGTGGCTCCTCTCTTTTCAGACTTTATTCCACGCCATCACTTATCTTAAAATGCGACTATATATACGCTGCTATTTACGCTGTCAAAAACAACCGAGCTGTTTTGTTCCCTAAAGCTTATTCAGCCAAGAGTGAAAGTGAAAACTGAAACATCTACAATAACAGTGCAAGACGAACGTTTCCCGAGTGACAGTCATGACACCTCGGTGCTGCCGACCTCTCACTGTGGCATTTTTGTCGGTCTTTATGGCTGCTGCAACATCATCCTCCTACTCCTCTTTTCTTCTCATTAACTGCACTAGACCGCCACAGGGATAAATAAAGTTGATTTACCAGCAGTGCGCTGATTTATATACAAAATGCAGCCGGTTTGTTCCAAATAATTACCTGCCAAGACCGGCGCGAGTGGCTCAAAAACAAGCAGGCCTGATGAGGTCCTAACAAAAATAATGCTCAGCGAGCGTGTGCTTCCCTCTGACAACAGTGTGGCAATTAAGATAAACGAGAGGAGGCTAAGGAGGATCAATATGTTTGTGACATAAGGGATAACTCTTCCACAGCTGCTGGGGTTGGTGTGCAGTCGTGGTGCCTGGCTCAGGTGGAGAGGATCGCTGCGTTGCTATAAACCATGTAAACCTGAAATCTGTGTGTAACAGGTGACCTGAAGAACAGCAGACATCCTTCAGATTCCATATTTTCTGTTGTTTGTTCGAGTTGTTTTAGTTTTGTAGGCTGTGTGAGGTTTCAGGTTCTTATTGAAGTCGGTATTACATAGCTTAAGAGTCGGTAAGGACTGATGAAGACACAGCATGGTGAGTGTGTGGCTCTGATGGAGAGAAGTAGGGATTAAAAAAAAAAAACCATCCCTGCGTGGAAATCTGATTAAAAATCTGAAACACAGTTGTGCTCGGTTTCAGTAGAATACTTGTATCAGCTGTAGGACAGAGCACTGCACTCACAGCTTTGATTCCTCCACCTGTCACAGGTACACACTCTTTCTGATACCTCATGGAACCTCCAACAGTCACAAATCCCACAACCAGAGTAACACATGCGGTTTTATTCAGTGTTGAATGCAGCATTAGACTGTGTGCTGCAAACCTTAGGAAGTTATGACTGTACGATTCATTTATTCTCATCATCATTCTCAGTTTTGTGCTGTAAAAGTTCCCTTTTCCACTCCCACAAATAAATATGCAGCAAGGCCAGCTGCAAAAAAATACCTGCGTCCACACCTTTCAGTCGGAAAACTGACGCGGCAACATCTCAAAACGCTGCACTCAAAGGGACTCAGGAAGATCGGAAGCAGCTTAGATTGATGTCCGAATCTTCCAGTATGTGATAGCGGCTTTGAGAAATACATCACACGGCAAACAGAAAAAAAACCCAAAAATAAAACTGTGGTTTACGCACGTGACACAGTCACTGTCTAACTTCAATGTGCGGGCAGGTGAGGCAACTATCCCACAGGAAAGAGCCTCACCTGCCCGCCTCCAGGGCCTCGGGGCTGTGAGCAGCACGTAAGGACTGATGAAGATGGTCAGGCGGATGACTTTTTGTTCTTATGTTCAGTCTGACGTTTGATCACTTTTGCTCGGTTGTGGCTGAATAATGTATGTAAAGCGTGCCACTGTGGTGAAATAGCCGTAGAATCAAATAACTCAGAGGGGAGCGTTCGTGCAGCCGATGCTCTGAAACAACAGCTCCAGCAAAAGCATCCCGCCGGCAGCTGCTTAGATATCTCGATGAATTATACTGTAATTATATTACTGTAGCTTCTGGATTGAGTGCACGCACTAATGGTCCCCCCCCCGTAACAATGTCTTCCATCAGTGAGGAGGTTAAAAGTGCAAATCTGTGTGTGTGTGTGTGTGTGCATGTTTGTTTATTAAAGAGGTGATTATTTTGTGAAGTCACTGTTATTGATCAGCTTCTCTGTCAAATCCTTGAAGATGGACTATGTGCATTCTGCGCTATGAAGCAGTACGGCTCTCGCTCATATCCCCCTGATCTTCAGCCCGCTGAGCCTTTGGACAGACGTTATAAATGCGGTTTGTGGAAACCAAGAAAAGAAAATCTGCTGAGCAGCGTTTTCTCTGTGTTTTATCATCGCTCGTCCAACAGGCAGCCCGGTGCCATTTTCACTATCAGCATTCAAGAGTATGAGACACAGTGGAGTCTGTGACAGTGGTGAGACGGTTAGAGACACAAGCTTCTGTGGTGATTGACAGGTTAATGATCTGAATTACTTAAGCTTGCTAGAGCAGTAAGGTTGTCCTTTCAGACTGAGCAACGTGATTTAAGCTCTATGAGCTCTGTTTTGGTCCCCGTCAACTCTCGAGAGAAGTAAAGATGCATGACAGCAATGAAGGGAAAAGTGTCTTGGACCACCACATGTCACCCCACATCCTCCCGTGGGTGTTCAGCTAGGTTGAAATGTGGAGACTGTGACGGCCACAGCAAGTGAATCGCATCGTTTTGATGCTCGAACCATTCACAGATCCTTTGTGCCCTACAGATGGAGGAACTCTCATCTTGGAAGCGACCGCCACCGTTAAAATAGAAATGTTTCAGCAGATTTGTGATCACTCAGAACAATACTGTATTGATTTTCCGCATACCCTTCTCTCATGCTTGCTACTGGATCCATTCACTGTAGGGGTCAAAAGTTCATCTTTTCCTTTAATTTGCCTGTTTCAGTCTCATTAGCTGCCAGATGCTCTTATTATTTTTCTCCCCAGCTAGTCATCAGTGGTGCTGAGGATAGAGTACCCAAAGCTTTTATAGATGTTTTTAATTCTATACATGAAGCTGATTGGACTGGTGCACGCCTAACAAAACAGTTACATTAATATTTTGACTGTAAACTGAAACAGTGAGCAGAATGCCGGCTAAGAGAGACAATTTTTCTGAAATGCATAGTTGAACAGTGCTTGAATCTATTTTTTTTTTTTCTCCATATGCCCAGAGAGGCCAGCTGCTGGAATAAGGTCATAGCAGGTCCGCTATATACACAGCAGCCTGGCCACGCATGGCCATGCATGGCTGCTGTCAATAAAATCTTTAAATCAATCCTGAATTTCGTTGAAAGCCGATGAAGGGAAGCAAGAATGGGGATGATCGGGAAAGTGGATACACGGGTGAGCCAACTAGCAGGAATGGGCTTAAGTGCGTGCAGCAGATCCTGCTGAATTCAGCGCTGGAAATGGATGAAAAGCTGCTCTATGCTGTCTCACAGTTAAGACACCCATGTGGCACATGAGGAATTTAAGGGAAGAGTTTGTGTATAGACTGCATTTAGCCGTAGCATCAGCGGTGCTGCTAGCTAGTGACTCCCTGCTATAGGTGCTATTAAGGTTACTCTGTTATATGCTCCTCCCAGTTTGCATTGAGATCTATATCCTACTGGGAATCTAATCCTTCACTCGACATCAATAAAATCCTATTTCCTCTTTGCTCGTCAAAGATTCAATAGAATAGTAGCATGGGCTGGACTTCTGATCAGTATTTTGTTAAATTCAGCTTTTATTTCATACCAAAAACACATCATTGGTTTACTTTAAAGAGCGTATAGTATTTCTATTAATTTGGTTGTGTGCTGACCTCTGAGGATATTGATTAGTGCCAGTGCTATGCACTCAGCCATTTGTTAAAATTGCTATAAAGATCGATGTACTTTTACAAATGGGGGGGGGCGTATGTTTGTGCATCTTCAGCAAAAAAATAAAGGAAGGCGAAGGGATACTCATTCTGATCTATAGTCCCTTGTCAACTACATACACCCATTATATAACATCCTTATCACCAGAAACCAGGGATACAGGAAGGGAGAAAAATGTGCTGATCTCGGCTTGGCTTTGCGGAGCGTCGTGCAAGTGAAGATGAGGAGATCACGACTATCCAAACGTAACGGGGCTGCACTGCTGGACTGGACAGAAACGAGATGAAGCAAGCTCAGCTGTGTTGGGTCCGACGGTCCTGAGAGGGCGCTGGACTGGGAGTAAAGGACCTACTACGATAGATAGGGATACATATGAATATGCTCAAAGTTATATTCATTAAGATTTTCATCTAATCACATGACCACCTTCCTTTGCACTGCCGTTCTTATTCAGGAGTACTGATGACCCCCCAGAACTGTGACACCTGTTGTTTAACACACTTTCTAATAACTAATTTAACTATTTTTTTCCAAATAAAACTTGGATAGAGATTAACAAGGTTTTCTGCATTTCTCCCCCTTTTTTTAAAAATAAAAAATAAAAAGATTATCTTAAAATTCAAAACATTAATTTATATATTATATATATAATAATATATATATATATATATATATATATATATTATCACAAAAGCAGCTTCTTAAATCCGGCTGTCTGTGGAGTGTAATAAAGAAGGGTGTATTTAATAGAAATTATGCTTATCTGACGTGTTTGAAATACGTAAGCAACAAAGTATCTGTGCTGCAAACAGCAGGGATGTTGTTTATTATGCTTCAAATCATTTGTAAAAATGGCACTTAATATACAGTTAAAGGTCTACAGCATTCAGATTCTTGCCCTTAGTGACTGTTCTTGGAAATTAGATCGAGAAAGTCGACCTTAAACTATTTGACTCTCCAACATTCCAGCCTAATGCTAAACACATTCCAGATAGATGGACATTGCTGACATAAAATCTCCACAAACTCCAAGTTTTTGAACTTCTTTGTTAAAAGAAATTTCCCCCTACAGGAATTTTGTGAAATATCTTCAAACTATCTGTGTGGACTAACTCGATTTTACTTTCATATTCCGTTTCGACCCCTTCTCCTTCTTCATATCCAGGAATTACCCAGCTCCTCCTAAATGAGGTGAACGTGTGCATATCTCTCCTCTGTGCTAAACATCAGGGTTAAAAGGCATCCTGTGATATACACGCTCCTGACAATGCCATAATAGAGACACTGCATCGTTTCCTTTTTGTCCTCCCTTTTCTCCCATCTTTCCTCTCTTCTCTATGTGCCGCACCCCAGTGAAGAAAAGGGTATGGGGGAGGAAAGGAAGACGACTACGGACAGACGCTATGGTCCTCTATAAAAGGGTTGCATCTTCCCATAGAGAGGGTCAATAAGGTGCAGCCAGGCTACTGTGAGTTGTGTCTTGTGGCCTGATCCTCCCCCTTTGTGTCAGCTACTAGCTCCACAATGGAGTGCTAATGGGAGGCTTGGATTTCCCTAAGTGACGCTGACTGATGGCAGAGAAAGCAGGCACAGCTCCTTCTCCCCTTTATCAGTATGAGCCCAGACTTATCGAGCCGTGGAGTATGAAGTGAAGTGTGCCTTTGGAGAATGTCTGGACTCTTTGGAAGTGAGTCTGAGAGCAATGATCTGCAATTTCTTCGTCTTTTTTCACCAGATTGTCTCAAACCTCCTCTGTTTCTCATTCAGGGTGGGACAGATTTTCTAAACTTTAAAAGCTGCCTGCTGGCCTTCTTGACGACCAGACTCAGAGTGACCTCAAACAATAAAGTCTGGGACTATAAAGTGGAAACAACGGGCTGCACGATGGCCGAATACTCCATAAAGGCGAGGAACGCAATTCAAGCGATGTCACTTGGACCTCATTGGGAGACGACATTCCTGGCGCTCCAGGATTATTTAGATGAGTCGGAAGTTGTATTTCCCACAACTGCTCGTTTGTCTCATTTGAACTTTGTGAAAGGAGCTTAAAAGCTTGTTCGTGTCGTTCATCTCAGTGGTGGTGTTACTGAGAAGCAGAAACTGTGAGGGTTTCATAATGCTATTCATTTCCAGCACTTGAGATGTGTGTTATGTACACACAGACACCATATCGTCCCCCCGGGAGCCGCCAATCGTTTTGTCTGGCCTGGATCCCTCTTTTGTCTTTCTCTCTCTCTCTCTCTCTCTCTCTACCCCCTCCCACCCCCACGGTCCCAAAACCTGATATTAAAAAAGGATTACGGAAAAACAACATGGGCAATTTCCTGCCGTCCTGAGAACTATCCCCCTGTTGAGAAGATTCGCTCTCCCCTTCCTTCCTACCTCCCCTCTCTGTCGCTCTGTCTATAGCAGAGATTTGGAGGGGTGACAGCAGCAGCAGTGGGGGAGGGCGAGGTGAGTTTAGTGGAGAGGTACGAGTCTGTCTGCCTCTCTCAGCCCATTCGTAGTTATATGGGAGGGAGGGGAGGCAGAAGTGAGGCACCCCCCCCCACACACACACACACACACACACAGACACACACAGGGGAGGAAATGGTGCAGCAGACAGAGGGGAGATACGAGAGGTGAAAGACTGCAGACAGAGGAGAACATGAATCAAGATAAACTTTCTGCCCAGTTATATCTCCATGCTAGAGAGGAATCTGAGCTCCTGCTTGAAATGTGAGAAGGGCGTAAAAACATGCGTGCCACCGAAATGTAACAGAAAGAGCAAGACGTTAAAAAAAACAATACAACAAAAAAAAACTGCATTTTTAGAGGCAAAACTTCAAAGTTCTGGATCTTCAGAGGCTGATTAAAAAGAAATAAGCAGCTTTCCAAGAAATGCATGTCTTTTTTTTTTTGAAAGTCTGACGCTTAGAAATTAATATTAATGCATTAAAATCAATATTCCTACCTGGAACATTTGCACATAAATCACTCCAATGGTCTGCCGCTGCAAAAGAAATGGGAAAAAATAAATGTAAATGGACTCCAAATGTGATTTACCCACAAAAAGCAGCTACTTTTGCATTTTCTCATGTAACTGAAAATTATCAAACATGAACTGAGTAAACACTGTGTGCACGTATAAATCATAAACATTTACAACTGGCAGCAATGGCGAATTTTTCCCCAATCTTATTATTTCTTTTTTCACACGGGAAGACTTGAACATAAAATAATAAAAGACCCCTTAAGGTAAATGGTTAGGCTCCAACATCCAGATATAAGATTAATATATGCAACATTCATTGTCTATTGTATTGAATAGAAATATAAATTATGGTAATCACATTTGCTGGCAGAATTTTCCTAATTTCACGCTTCCCACAGGGGAAATCATCTTCATTTGCTGATGAGACTAAAACCTCTTCACACACACACACACGCACACACAAAAACCTCACAGTGTTTCACGTGGCATCGTGCACAAGCTCGCACCCCACGTCTGACCCATCCTCAGCTCTGTTCACTCTGAGAAGTTTGTGACACACATTAAACACAGCATGGCGCACAGTCACAGGTCACGTTAGATGTTGACCCGCATACCAACACCCTGCTTACTGCTCCGACCTAAAAGTGGAGTAAAAGTCGGCCAGCTTAGTTTTACGTTGTTGTAGCAGACCTGACGCTAGTGCCTGGTGTCTTTTGGAGAGACATAGCAGAGTAGTAATTGTTGCTATATCACTGTTATAATATATGATATGATTGTTATAATTGTGTAATTCTGTGAGAAAGAAACTTTCCCCATAAAGCAGCAAACATTCACGTGTAACTGCTGCAGCTGGTTACAGGGCACCGCCCCACTACTTCAGTGTTGTGTTGGTGCAGGTTGTCAAAAGGTGAAAGGGAGGGGGGGGGAGTAAAAGCAGGAGCGAAAACTGAGTCGAGGAGCTGCTGTTTGTTCGGTCATGTTTTCCTCTCTGCGCCACCATACGAGCCACACTGACCTCCATTCACGGGCTGCTAGTGATGAGAGCTCCACGACTGCTCGCTGTAAGGTCGCGCTCCGTGACTCTGCGCACACTACACGACTTTGACACAAAACGTTTTCTCATGCACTTCTTCTCCTTTGTCCCGTTGCACACACAATGTGTTCATGCAAGCAGCCTGGAAAACAATTCATCCTTTATCCCTCCCACTCTGCAGTACACACATTTATGCGCACAAACGCATACCAGTCCGCACAGACTGGACGGCGCATACTCAGAATAATCTGGGTAAGTGTGCATAAATGTTTAAATGTTCTTCTCTCGTCTTGCTAGCTGGTTTAAACAAGCAGCAGATATGTGTGCACTTACACTTATTATTTTTTTTATACCTTTGAAGATGCTCGTTAACACGCTGCATCCTAAAGCCCTCTGCCTGCTCTAACCTTAATCTAACCATTATTTTAATCTGAGGTCTATACACCCCCCCCCCAAAGAGCCCTTTCAAGCATGGGCCAAAATGTCCTCACCCACATATCTGTACACAGACATTTACACAACGCTCATCCTTTGACCAACAAATAATTCTTATACGCCTTAACTGATATTATTAGAGATAACTTCAACATGCAAACAGTCTTCTCTCCCTCCGCTTCTTTTTCCATTAACACACACGCGCGCACACACACACACACACACACACACACATCCACTATACTTTCTGTACAGTTGCCAGAGCCCCTTCATACATACCGCTGTCCATTATAATGCGCACATTGTGGTCAAATCCCTCTGGATCAGGAGTGGGCTGACAAGCGCCGCTCTGTGCCTGAGGTCCCTCCAGTTAAGCCATTGTAAGCCTTTCAGTATCACAATATAGATTCCCCCTTAACAAGGCAGGATATGGGTCATTGGGTCAAAGGGACTAAGTGCTGTGTATTACATAGGAATTATGAATATGCCTCCCACTTCTCTTCCCTATCTGCCACAGATAATCACCTGCAGATTATCCCTCACTGAATCCTGCCCTTAATCAAACTCCTCTTTGGGAAAGTGGACGTTGTGTGTTGACATGTTTTTGGTGTGGTCTAAACATGAGTGGGACGGTCTCACGGTTAATCAGTATCCCAGGAGACCCAGGGGAGCTCTGTGAACAGAACAAAATGTCTGAAGTGAGTTAAATTAACAAAACAAGGCAGCTTAATCTGGGTCAAGTTAATGAGGGTGACTGTGACATGAACATGAACACACATGAAAACAACCTCCTTCAAAGATAAAACAGAAGTATGCGAGATAAGAGGAAGGGACCGATAACTATGGCTGATATTTTCATCCTCTCTTTCTCTGTCGCTTTATCTCTGTCTTTGTCACTGTGTTTAGCTAGCCTTGTAGCTCCTGATTCTTGGGATATGTTATCATTTCTGGAGGTTTTTCTCTTGACGTCAGTTTTTTAAAGAAATAGGTCAACGTTTTGATCAGATTTGCTGTCTTGTGAGGGGTAGATGATAAGATACGTACCGCCTGCCTCACGTCTACCCTAAATGTCTACTCTAAAGCCAGCCTAGCTTAGCTGTGCATAATGAGTCGAACCAGGGCGACCAGCAAGCTGAAGCTAACTAACATGTTATATCTCATTTATTTAATCCAGTAAAAAAAAAGGTCCAATAATAAAAAATAATTAGAAGAATTTTTACATCACAAGAATATTTTGAAGCCAGCTTCCTGCAAGAAAACAAACAAGTCCATCCATCCATCCATCCATCCATCCATCCATCCATCCATCCATCCATCCATCCATCCATTTTCTGCTGTTTATGATGCCCAGACATCATCTATGCCCCTGGTCACCTCCTCCAGCTCTTCCAGTGAGACACAGAAGCATTTCAAGCCAACTGAGTGACTGAGAGATGTAATCTGTCCATTGTATCCTGGGTCAACCCCGGGGCCTCCTCCCACTTGGACATGCCAACATACCTCTCCTAGGAGTCGTCCAGGAGGCATCCTAGTCAGACGCCTGAACCACCTCAAATGACTCCTTTTGATGTGGGTAGGAGTAGCAGCTCTGTTTTCAGCACCTCCATGAATCACCAGCTTATCATGTTTGAGGGGTGATTCCAGTAGCTACGTTGCCTGGACCAATTTGCCCCTACTATGGTCTCCAAAGGCAAACTAGTGAGTAGCCAGACAACGTGCGATTCACAAGACCTCTTTGAATAAAACACCAACTGATTGTGTTACCTTACCTGGATTGCTCCAGGGTGGAGCAGCTATTTTGATCATTTGACAATAAGCAAATGTTTTCAATTCCAAAGCTCAGAAGACAGAAGACGTTTATAAAAGAGTCGGTTTCTCCGGACGCTGTGGCGTATTTAAGGTAATATTTTTGCCTGGAAAAAAAAAATGATACAAAGGATGCAGTTATTTTACATGATGAAAGCAGCATATACAACAGGCTAAACTTTAGCACCACATTAGCTGCTTATTATTAATGCTAATGAAAAAAAGTCTCAATATAAAGCTCCCTTACTTATGACAGAGTGCCGCAGATGATGTTCCCTTCTCATTCTCACAGCGGGCCACATTATTTGATGAATAATTTCCATAGTGCCAAATCACAACAGTTGCCTCAGACCCTACAATACAGCTGAATAAAACCACACGTTAACGTACACACGTTCAAGCATACAGACACAAAGTCAAATATACGGTCTTTCATGCCAACATACACACTTCTATACACACATCAGACACAAGCTATGGCCAAAAAGGCCGTTCCAAAATTCAGGTGCTGCAACCTCAAAGGTGTGATCGCCTCTGGTTGTAAAGCGAGAGCGTGGTTACCTTGATCAGATGATCTGAGAGACTGAATGGTGTCATAAGGTCTCAGGAGCTCAGCTATATACAGAGAAGCCCGGCCAAGTAGGGCTTTATATGTTATTAATGAAAATGTAAAACCTCCACACCAGCGCTGGTGTGGGAGGAGAAGAAGTCAAAACCAGAGGCAGAGAAATCACAGCTCAAAGTTTTTCCCAGAAAGTTTTTTATTTTTTAAAATCTGCTGCAACATCTCCCTCCGCATAATCTGCGAACCTGTGAAGCGAGCTTAATGGCCCCGTGAGGAGGACTAGAGATATGATCACCAAGGCGGCAGAAAATGAAAGTGAGTGGATGTCAGAAAAGGTTTGATTTTTGCAGTGTTTCTCAGATGAAAGAAGCGAGACTGGACGAGCTGTGAGATTCCGATTTTAGATGCTGGTCGAAAATAATATCAAGGTTCTGTGCAGATGATTTGGTAGTGCAGGCAGGGGGACCGATGTAATGACTGACTGACTGTCCACCTCGGCTTCCTTTTATTAACGCCCTGCGGGGTTGCTGCTTTGTAGAGCTGCGCACCAACATGTCCACCCACCTTCCTGAAGACAAGAAGGTGTCAGGTTCTTTACAGTACAAAATTAACCAGATGACGAATTGAGCGCGCTCTGGTCTCTTTAACTTAAACTACCCTTTTTTTCAGCATGGCCAGGTTGGATCTGTCTGGATCGTTCAACCCGTCCCCTGCGTTGGCATTCCCGCCTTCCTGTGCGACACGTTGAGTAGCAAGGATGGTGGGGCAGCGGTGAGTGGGTATCAGGGTGTTGGAGAGGACATGAGTTCAGGATCTCTAAACCCCTCTTGTTATAAGCAGCCCCAGCCCCACACCGCCCACCCGTCTGCCGTCTCCTTCAGTGGGGAACTGAAATGAACTCCATGGGAGGGCATGGCGCTCCATTGCGGGCGTCTGCTTGCACCGCCCCACCCCAAAGCTCAGAAGGGCCAGCCATCTGCGCTTTTGTCTAAGAAGGGGGGACAGCTACCCATTTCTTTTCTGCACACCCCTTCACACACACGCACACACACACATATACAACAACAAACAAGACAGCCTGCAGGAGAGGGGCAGAATTAAGCATTTTCTTCAAGGCGGAGGTGATCTGACCCCTCTCTGTTTATCAGTTGATTCTCCTCATCCACTGCCAGAAAGAAAGAAAGAAAGAATGACAAAAGTATTAGAAACAGTCATTTTCCTCTGCAGCTGGCTCTGTTCAGCGCTGCCCCTCCTCTCAGTTACACAGTATGGCATATCAGCGTTTCCCTCTTTTTTCTTCTGCTCAGATTCTCCCATCACACTGGCACACAATAGCAGGCTGTGTTTGCCTGGGAGTTGCCGATTGACTTGCCGAAATTGTTCACATAGCTCATTGTCTCTGCCCAGACTTTTGAGAGAAAAAGGCCAGGCACCCCCCCACACACACACACCCCCCGACTCCCCCCAGAAGATTTGAATTCAGCAGTGGAGCAATAACTTCCCATTAAAGTTGTTTTCACCAAAAAATTCAACCAAGATCCATAAAGTGAAATACCAAACATGATGAAAAGTGAAAACATGCATATAGTGGCAGCTGCAGCTTAACCCATAGTTCATTTTAACGTCCAGCGAGGAGCAGAATGGACGAAAACAGAGAAAAATGTGACGTCTGACATGTAATCGGCAATGGAAATGGGATACTAAAGGCCCATTCAACTTTTTTTTTTAAAACCTCTCTGGAGTAAAATATCACAGAGCACGGTTCATGACCAGAGAGCTGAACAATACGCATCAAATCACCATTCAGAGGCTATAAGGGTGGGAGAAGAATAGAGGCGAGCCGTTTGCTTTTGATAGGGCGCAGATGTCCAATGGGGAGACATATTTAGACTGCTGAGGACCCATAACGGAGCTGCTCGGCTATAAGGGCTCCTCCTGTCTGTGCTCGTGTGTTTTGCGTATGCAGATTGGGTTCTCGTTTAAAAACAAGCAGAGCGCACAAACCCATGCCTCACATGTGTGCTTGCCTGGCACCAGCAAGCTCAACATGGCCCTAAAGTTCTGACTCACTTACTTCTCAGTCACCCCCATACGGCCCCATTGTCTGTGGACAACGGCTCAGTGAATGGAAGACCTAGTTTTGGCTGTAGAGGTTGGAGGACCCCCTCCACTGCTCTTTCCCTTTGGCTCCTATTGTTTGGCTGGGCCTCCGCCTTGCTTGAGGCCCATCCTGGACCTACTTACCCAGAAACAACCAACTGCTAAGGTCACCCTATTTCCACTGCTGGTCAAAGGGAGAAAGGGGAATATTTTAGTGGCAGATTTCAGTTTTCCATTGAGTTTTGGGGGGTTTTCAGCTTCGTGAAGCTCAGTGAAGAATTAGCCTTGGTGAGGTCAAAGCAGTTTAATGATAGTACAGATGGGTTCAAAAACTAGCAGACTTTTAAAAAGTATATTGTGATTATATGCATAGTGAAAACAAACATTAAACATTACTTGCTTCACTTGGTCAGTGAAGCAACCACAGTGGACGCGAGTATATTAGCAGCATTATTTGTGTGGTTATTTGTATAATTTACCAGACTAGAAGGTGGAATAATATATACATAGCCAGCACAAAGGGATGGACGTAGCTCCTGTGACATCCCGCTGATTTGTCTGGAGAAGTGAAGCCTCGAGATGACCATTTTCACACTCTCTTTTTTGGCGTTTTGAAACCGGTTGTGACGATGAGGGGGCAGACCTGAGTGTCAATCACAAGCAGCCAATGAGTACGTCCTGGAAAATCTTCCTTTTTGACTTTCAGAATGATCAAAATTTACAAAACATACTTAATGTTTTAAACAATACTGAGACCACAGACTCTGCAGCAAAGCGTTTGCACAGGTCCCAGCAGAGGGCCGTTCTCCCATAGACGTTTGTAGAAACGAAAGTCGTGCTTAAAAGCACTTCTCCATTGGTTTCACTTTTCAGACTCGGAAGCTGCGGCTATTTTTTATGCATACTTGTTTATTCTCTTGACACATTAAGCAACTGAAAAGTCTCACCCTGGACCCTGGATAAGCTGCTCAAGTTATCAATGCTGACTGTAGTTGCACAGTGAAGAGAGTTTTTGCTTAGTTGGTACAACAGAATGCAACCTAAAAATGACATCTCTTTACAACATACGTGTATGTGAGCACCTGCCAAAAAAAAAAAAAACACTACTTGAGTCACACCTTGCATTAAAATGCAATCTGGATCTGCATATGCCATCTGGATATGGAAAACCCTTGCTTATGCCATGTGCAAAAGGCACTGGGAACGCAATCAACTCACCATGACCGTGCTTAGAGGTAATTTTGCATTGTTGCTGGATCTCAGTTAGGTGTGAATGTAACTTAGTCTGGGACTGTCAGACAAATGCAAATGTGAAATAGTCTGTCTCAGGTCAATTAGATCATGGAGCTACAACCAATCATACTAATCAAACATGTGAAACTGTGCTGAGTAATGCAAAATGGACTAACTTTTTGAAGCCAAGATGGTTTTAGCAAACTTAGAATTTTTGGAGTTTTTTTTAAAAGTGCTATTATTCAGACTTTGAAAAGGAAGCCATAATGCTTAGGACATTTTCACGCAGACAGTCCCTCAGAAGTGGGAAGGCTCACTTCTGAGTCCGTCTTTATTACTTGAGATTTACAGTTCCATAGCTCATTAGATAGAATCAAATTGTCAAAAACATAACCTAACCCTATAGGAATAAAAAAAAAGAGATGAGGGGAAGGTCCTCACGAGGCTTGTTGTGTGGGTTTAATCTCCATGGTTACCAAAAGCATAACAAACTGTTGCAATCTTACCTCCAACTGTATTATTCTTCTTTTATCAGTTTGTTCTCCAGACGGTCCAGTCCCGTGGGTTTCCCAGAACAGAGTAACGTGGCAATAATGGTAAATATATCTCTTCTGAGAACTTGCGTGATTCAGAACTTCAGTAATTGCCAAATTCATGGCAAGAAGGTCGTAACCTTTGCTGACAGCGACAGTCAAGTATTAGACTTATAAGGACCAAGGACCAAATCTGGAGTTGATTGCAACTTTTGAACTTTGGCAGCTGTTCAGTGGAGCTCTGAGTAGACGGTCCATAGAGATGTTGATGCAATTAAAATCACAAGGCTGAAAAAAAATAAAATAAATTATTAAACCTATTAGAGAGGTGGTACTAGGTGGTATTAGAGAGGTTGGAGTGGCAAAATTGACAATCTGGTACATTCTTGCAGACAGCACTGGCTAACCGAGCCACACCAGAAGGCCTGAAAGACCAGAAGTTGGAGATCGCAGACAAACAAGCAAAGAAAAAAAACCTGAATGATGGGAAGAGAAAAGTATGGCAGACCACATTATCTGTCCAACATGGTGGAGGCAATGTTATGGTGTGGACATGTATGGCTGCCAGTGGAACCGGGTCACTAGCGTTTATTGACTATTTCAGCATAAATTCTAGCGTTTACGAGGCTATACAGTCCGCTCAGATTCAGCCAAATGCTGCAAAACCGACCGGACGGCAGTACAGTGCAAACCGAGACCCAAAGCATGCTGCGAAAGCAACCCAAAAGTTTCTTAAGGCAAAGAAATGTGTTCTTCAATGGTCAATTCATCACCTGATCTCAACCCAAAAGCACACTTAGTCCTGGCAGAGCATCTTAAGAGAAGAAGATCAGATTTATGTGATATCCATGGGTTCTAGAGCTCAGGCAGTCTTGATTTAAAGTCCGCCGTGTTAGCGTACAGAGAAAAAAGCAAAAAAAAAACCTCTGACTTCAACTTAAAAAAAAGTGAACACGATGAAATACTGCTGTTGTGAACTGCTGCTCTATAAGTAGGATTGACTTCAAATAGAAATGAACGGCAATAGCACATTTATGCAAACTGTCTAAATCACCTTCATAGCTGCGTCCAACCTGGCTGGCTAATTCATGGCAACAAACTCTGCACTTCATGATACCTAACTGAAGTCAGTCAGTCTAAGCTATTTCATATTTATGTTGATAATTCGGATGAATAACAGAAACAGTTTATTTTCTATACTGGGCGACTAAACAGACACACTTTGAAACCGAGACATTTACAGTTTGGAACCCCTGGCAATCTGGCTAAATACAGACAGTCTTTTATCCTGTGGGACACCCACACTATACACTCACACACACACACACACACACACACATCCACCCAACACCCGCAGGCAGCGTGCCCTCTCCTGCTGGGCTCCATCTTATCCTAATGGGATTGCCATGGTGGAAGTCTCCCAATAATGAAAATAATGAAATCAGCAAAGACTCAAAGTAAGGTTACTGCTCCGCTCATAGGCAGCATACTCCCCCACCCCACCCCCCACCCCAACTGCCTTAAAAAATGGACAAGAAGGGAGGGAATGGAGGAGATTCTCAGACAGACCCCGAGGGGGGAGGAAGGTGAAGAAGTACGTAGGAAAGAAGTAACTGTGAAGACACACACAAAAAAACAAGCGTAAGCGTGTGAAGAGAAGATAGGATTCGCTGATTTGTTCAGGCATGGGCAGACCATCAGTAAATGTGAGGCAGGTTTTAAGAACAGAAAGGTCAGGCTCATAGTACACATATAATAATCAATGTAACCCACTGTTTCCCTTCTTCGTTTCACCCCCACATTATATGTGTTTGGATCTCTTTAAAAGTAAAGCACACCGAGCTTCCTCGCTGGGAATGTGCGCTCTAAATAAAGCTGGCTTGTCAAACACCTGAGAGTTTTCTAGTTTTCACACATGAATCCAGGTGAAATTACCACAGGTATTGGACCCAAAAATAAAAGACGCATTTAGCAAACCAAACAAAGACGAGAACTGTGGGATGTTTGAGGAGAGGAATGGAGGATTTCCTCTGGGACAGGACACAGGAGCAGCGACAACAGGAAATCAGTGTGAAAATGACAGAGGGAGGATTCCCGCAGCATGCCTTCTCCTGTCGTCTCCTCTCCCCTGTTTTCTCATTGCTTTTCTTCTCTCCTCTGGCTCCTTTTCTCACCTTTCCTTTAGCTTCTTTGAGTGCGTGCCATCCTCTGGTTTCTCCAGGGATCTGAAGCTGCTCGCCCACAGCTGCAAGAAAGCGGCGGCGTTAACTGCTCCTGCATTCCTTGTGTGTTGGGGAACAGAGCCATGCTCGTGTGGTGTTTTGCAGTGTTTTGACGCACAAACTAATAACTATAAAACCACAGCAGATAATCTGCGGACAGCATTTCAGATAATCAACTTTAAAACAAATGAGTCGAACCGTTTTTTTCCTGCAGCTCACACCGAGCCTGGGTGACTGTTTAGCAGCCAAAATGCAACTAAAATGCTTTTTCATTCACACGTCACGTTTGACGTGATTGATTTATGACAGTAGCAGAACACAGTTAGATTCTGAGCTCATCACTCCCTGCAAATGTGACACATTTAGAAATTAGGGGGGCGATTAGTAAACGTCTCCCCTGCGCCTACAGGTGGATGCTGGGGTAGAGGAGGGGTCGAAACAACAGTGGTGCTGGGTGGCAGCAGCACAGCATGTCAGGAGGAGACCTAAGGAAATTTTGCAGCTTAAATAGGCTACCAAACTGCTTGGGTATTTTTGGTATGTGATGTGAGGAGAGTAATGCATGCTATCTGTGCCCGTCTGAAATAGCTCGTTTCCTGTGCTCCATTTATGTCCTAATATCTTCATCGGGGAGCAGGAAATATTCTGTATTTAAAATATAATGTGGAATTAAAGGAACTGATCATCACTGAGACAAAGAATCTGCAACCAGCCTAATATTTACTTCTGCTTGAGTAAAATATTCTTCAAATGGAAGTGTGCAGCTGTTCTTTCTCGGAAAACTGAAGTGTGTGTGTGTTTGTGAAACAAGGAATTGGCTCCATACTTTTTCACTAAAAGCATAATTACCAACTAAAACACTGTTAGGCTCATTCCTGAAACACAGTTCAGCTTTAATATTGATTAAATTAGAAAAGAACACAGAGACATGCTCCCTGCATTCACAACCCCCAGAGTCAGTCCACACAGAGACTTTATTGTTAGCTCACTGACCAGTTGCGCTTCTTTGGTAATGTATTTAAAACTGAGGAAATAATAATATCATCCATGGATCCTCTATTTAGTCGTATACAACAAAATAAAATGAGCACAGTTGTATGGTTCCTTTGGATGGTTTCTAGGACGTGACCAGGGGCGAGTCGTCATAACTAAGATTCCAGCAGCACCTGTTAGAGAGCGCAAATTAATGTCATTTCGACATTTACCAGTCTAATGAGGCTAAACAAGCAACATAGGATGAGGTTATGTCTCTTCCTGTTCCTCGTCCTGTTTCTCACCATCTTGTTTTGCTCAGCTCCCATTATCGGCCCCCTCCTATACAAGTCATTAGCTCTTTGAACCCACGGTCTCTTTCTCGTTCTCTCGCGCCGTCCTGTGCACACCCTCCTTTTCTGATCTTCCTCGGCTGTCTCTACTCTCTAATTTGCAGAGGAGACACACTGCCCCAAGGTCCCCCCAGCTAATTTGGCAGCATCCCACATCAGAGAAGCAGGGTGAAGGCGGGTGGCTGTAGGGAGGGTTGTTTTAATATTGTCAGGGGCGTAAGATGCTGCACCTCCAGTGGAGCTGCAGAGACAGCAGTCTGAGGCCCCTGTGGATAAATGACAGCTTAGCATCTGAACTATTTTCTTACTGGTCTTCATTACTGGTCAGCAGAGTGTGAGCATGTTCATGCTCTCTGCCTCTTCGTCTGAGTTCCTGTTTAGCTGGACGAGAACATCTGTGAACATTTGTATGTATGTGTATGCGCTGGTTTTATGTGATCCTTACAAATTCTTACCATCAGACTTGTCTGTGCTGTATTTTCAGGGCGCTGCATGGGCCAGTGTGTAGCAGCATGCATGCCACTCGCTGTGTCTTACCCCTCCCATGGCTCAAATTCATCTTGTTTGTTTCACTCTCTTGTTATGCAGCCTGTAATATGTGCGACCATGCATCTTTGGGTGTGTGTGTGTGTGTGTGCGTGCATGTTTGTTTGTTTGTATGCATTTGCTCATGTGTGCACTTGCTTTCCACTTTCCTGCTGCGGCTATTGTCAGTGCCTGGGAACAGAGGCGAACAATGGTCACCGAGAGCCAAAGGGCAATTGCCCTGGGGAGGGGGCGACACCAGTCTGTCGTCCGTTAGCTTCATGTTCCAGTTGTCATTTCATCAGCATATTTGTGAGGGAATCGGCGCTGTTAGTGTGTGTGGTTGTGTTCTCTCACCACGGGGCACACAAGTGGCATTTTAAGACGCGGTGGAAATATGCACAGGGAAGGGTGTTGATACAGGAAGTGGGAGTTGAGACTGAGAGGTGTAGTAAGAGCTGCATCAGCACTACTGATTTGAGGAAGAGGGTGGGGTGTAGCTGTATAATGTGTTGTTTTGATACCGTATCAAAAGGAAAGGCTGAAAATATCCAGAAATTGAGATTACACCCAGGAAGCTTTTCCCCAGTGGCTGCGTGGTTGGAGCAAAACAAAAGAAAAGCCTGACTGCAGTCTTGATGGAAGACTGTAGTATCTTGGCTAGAAATCCCTGACGAAGCAGAGCACCCCACAGCCTGTGGCCCTTAGGTAAACAAGCACGCTGACAGTAGCATAGCCTGCAGTGTCAACGTGAGGTCAGTGGAAGAGGCTCCCAAGGAAAAAAAAAAAAAAAAATGCTTTGTCACTCACACCCAATCATTTTCCTCGAACAAGCGCCTGCTCCGTCTGATGGACGAGGTTTCGTGCAGGCAGCGATCATAAACAGGCACCTGTGCTAGCTGGCTCTCTGTTTGCAGAGTGAGTTTTGTAAATAGACGTAACTGAAACACAGAGGTAGCTATTTGTTGTGTCACTACAACAATTTAGCCTGGGATTTGCAGATTTGTGTGCATGTGTGAGTGCGTGCGTGCGTGCGTGTGCGTGTGTAATTGCAAAGATCCACTATGGAAGTTTCACGTGGAGCCCATAAATTACAGTAATTGGTCTTGGGAGGGGGAGAAAGACAGCGAGGTATGTCATGTATTTAGTGTTTGTGTGATCAGCCTTGACCTCCCATGAAGAACAAATACCTATTGTGGCTGATGAGGAGGGGACATAAAGGTTAAGAATGAGGAGCGCTGTCAGAGGTCTTGTTAAGCACACCAAAGGGCCAAAACAAAAGCAAAAGGATTGATTTATGGCGGTACTACATCGCAGCTTACACTCACGTGCTCTACTGTCACTCTCGGGAAATACCGTGTTTTCTATTGTCTGTATTTTAATATGTATCTTTAAATTTGACATACTTACGGCACTTTGCATTTCAGCCATGCACGGGTTACTGCGTATCTTCCAAACAGTTCCGTTAGTTCACACTTTCACTTGTGTGGAAGCGGAGCAGGTTGAGGTCAAACGGCCTGCTTTTGGTGAACGGGAAGCAAAAGTGTGCTTCTGGTGTTTTGGAAAGCTAAACAGAGAAGAACACAAAGCTGTTAAAAAGGTCGGCAGTATGAATGGCCGCTCTTCAAATCTCTGAGCCCCGACGCTACAACAAAAGCGTCGCTCCGGAGGGCCGTGCATGTTTATTGTGAGGAGGTTTGTTAATATTCTTTCAACTTTCACACTGTCATCTTAACAATTTTCTTCCTCCTTACATCACTCTACGTTTTATCCCCCCCCCCTCTCCACCAGCACTTCCTTCGTGAGTGCAGAGGTGCACATAGTGGATGTTGCATAATTACCCATGAACACCACTGGCAGAAGTGGTCCTCCGAGAACGATGCAAATTGGTGACATTTATGAAAATGTCAGTGAGTTTTCAGGGGAGCAATAAGGGGTGAGAGAGAGCCATTATGGCGTGTCTTTATTGTGGCAATGCATCCTGCCTTCCTGCGTTCCTACATTTGAAAGATTTGAGAGTTTCATTTGGTCGTGTCCTAGTATCACTTCGATCTACCGAGACTCGGTGGATGACGTTGGTTTGGAGATGATGCATAACGACTCCCGCAAAACAAACGCTGAAATTTGTCCCAAGGCAAAAATGCGTTTAGATCAGCGCTCGCCATGCCTCAGAGTGTTCTCACATCCTCTGGAAACACAGTTGCTTATCATACATTTTGATCGCACACTGGACACCATCGCATCATTGCATTTACTTTATCATCATCACATCACTGTAGCTGCCTTACATTTGCATTCAGAACACTAGTGCCGGGTAGTCTGTCAGGTGAGACTCTTTGAGGCTCACAGTGGCACTTTAAGCTTAACGCTGGTGTCAGCATGCTCACCATGCTCACTGATTTTGCCATCTTAAGGTCTTTAAAGACACGGGATATGTAATATTGCTGTCTTCATCAGTCTGTTGTTGTGACGGCATTCTGTCGCTGAGGCACAGGTCATGGAAACCACACTATCTCACGCTGCTGTCTCACCGGTGCATGGCGATGCTGCGGCTGTGGTTGTGGGATAGTTAGAAGAAGTTTGTTTTGAGCCTCAGGCAAACTGCCGGCATGTTCTCTTCCCCTCTCAGTCCCTCGGCAGAGCGGGGAAGGTTACCTTTAAACCGTGTTAGGGCATTCTTAAAATGAAATAAATAATGTGGCAGTATTGAGTGATGCAGCTTAGTATATTTCAGTACATTTTGATTCCTATTCTGACAAATGTTTTAAACTAGGCAATAAAGCACAGCCCTCCCCCCAAAGGCTGCAGATCTGTTCTCAGGTTTAACAGCGTTTTCACTGCTGGTAAACAAACTGTGCACTCTGGAGTTTTTTCCAGAGCCCTTTCTTGCTGTGAGGAGGAAGATACTATTGAATTTCTCGTATTCTTGCGCACCGACATGGCCTCCCACCTGCTCTGGCTGGTCTCAGGCAGGGTTGTTGGGTGGAGGAAGGCACGCTGTTTGGACTGGCAGCAGCAGTTCCAATTCAAATGCAAAGCAACAAAACGCGTGTTATTTTCATGACGGCTTTCACCACGAAGAATATATTGGAATGTTACCCTTTTGTAATAAACTAATATTTTGATAATTCAATTTTTTAAACAACAGCTGTCTCACAGCATTTTATATTGTAAGATAAAGACCCTACAGTATAAATGATCCTCTATATACAAGTGCTTTCTCAGGGGATCCATGAAACTAAGTATCATTTAATTATATATTATATTTCTTCTTAGTAACTTTACCTCAGTGAGATGTAACTAGAACTTCCCATCACAGTGCCTTGCCTCTCCTAATGCTCCTAATTTATGAGCTGTGGTTTACTCCTTAGGCTCGTAAAAATGAGCTTGTCTCCTTGAAAACGCCTGACCGCTGTCCCTGTCTCGTCTCTTGATGTTTCTAGTTCACTGCATCTTGTTTGGTCATGGGTTTAACCTTTAAGGTAAAGATCATGCGGTGGCCTTTAATTAGAATAATCGTCAGAAGAGGAGGGGTTTAATTGTCATGTGTATGAGGAACTTCAAACAACATGTCACAGGACATATGTACCCCTGAGATATAGTCTCCCTCTTCAGTCGTTACCTTTTCAGTGTCACTTCTGTTGGCTACTGTTGCCCTGAAGCCATGCGCTGCAGGAGGCAAATGCAGCCCAAAAAGCAAAGCCCACAAAAGTAGGCCCGGTAAAGCTAAAATGTGAACTCTGGCCTAGAAATCCCAAAGAGGATGTGGCCGAGTGCTTTTACGAATCCACCCTTTTTGTTGCGCGCCGGCACCTTTCAAAGTCCAAACAGGATCCCTCTCAAATGGCTTTCCTTCGTCTGCAGCTACCCCCCGGCAGAGGGTGAAGAGGTGGTGGGGCAGGGGAAGGAGGGACCTTCAGAGATTCCCCCCTTGTGTTGGACTTTAAAGTTTCTGATTCTGTGAACTTTACATCAAACGATCAAGGGCTGCTGCTGGCTCTTTGAAGTGGCAAAGTGCGGGGGTGTATCAGGGCTGCGTACAGGCCTCTGCCTCGACATGTTCGAGTTCAAAACGGATTCTGCGGCGGTATAAAAACATCTTGGCCAAAGGTCTGCTGGAAATGGCACAAGATCAAGGCTAAGAACTTATCTCTCGGTTACCTTTTCTGTCACTGTGTTATGCTGTGCATGGTTCTTCTCCTTTAAAGCTCAGGTTTGGGAGATTGTGTGTGTTTTTATAGTAAAGGCATCTCAGGTTTGCCATCTTACAGGCCTACAGTGTCAAAAGGCGAACACGAACTGCTACTGCGGCTACTTTAAGAACCGCAAAGATACATAAAGTAATCAATCAGGCAGCTCAGTGGAGTCATTTATGACCCCAGCCTGATATTTATATGCGCTGTTGTGATAATTTTTTTATTTAAAATGTAAAATGATTCCTAACACGAATATGTCATTTTGCTTTTTATTTGTGCCTGGTCATCTATGACCCTGTGAACACATGTATGCTTTTTCACATTAAAGACTTCACATCACTACACTGTAATGGACTGGACTGAACTATGGCTAACAGGCCTAGAACAATACCAAGAGATATGGTGCGCAACTGAGCAAACATTGATATATACGACGGTTTACGGGCTATTCGGATGATGTTTGTAGCCCAGTTATCTCTGGTATTGATCTCTGTGTGGATGTACAGTTTTTGATTCCGACTGTCCAGCTTCCGAGATGTCTAGCTGTCCTTTCAATGACGTCTTCCGCTCAGAAAAACTCCCACATGGAGCAGGTCAACACTCTTCTGAAAAATGAGCAAGTTTTGCTGGAGGCTGCTAGATTTCTCGAGAGCGCCGAGCGGAAGGACAGAAGTGAGTTTATTTGTGCTGCGTTTGATGTTTGGTTTTTGTTTTTTTTATGTACAGTTTGTAGCTTTCAGAGGCAGGCTCAGGTCAAGGTGCGTCCCCCTCTAAAACAGCCACATATGGCATAAAATTCTGGCAAAGCTCCTGTTCACACAAAAAGCATAATTCCTTACGGTAGTATATTTTAGAATTTGTGTCACAGATATGAAAATATTATAGGTATAATAAACATGCATAAAATTGAATCACATTTTTTTAAAAATGGGTCATTTAATTTGCTATAAAAGCTCGCTCAGTTAAAAAAAAATAAAAAAAATAAAAACAATTCACTATTTTCCTCCTAGGTAATAAATTTACATTCAAATCAAATTTAAGAACCTTTCTCCTAGACTGGCTACTGTAAATACAATACAACTGCTGGTCCCAGCCCTGCCACTGCCATTTAAACTTGTATTTCAAGCTGTACTTCTTTTTGTACTGATGGGATGCCATATGGAAACAGAATTATGAAACCGTTACGTAATGTTGACATGTAAATATGATTGATTGGCGAAAACACTTACTCTCCATAAATGCACGGCTACGCTGTAGCCGCTCAGGCGGGCACAAGGACCATGAGGACTCCTCAGCCACGGAGAGGCCGGGCTCTCTGTTTTCCCATGCACCACCATCCACTGACATTGGCCACTGCTCCACATTAAACACCCCGCATTCATAAAGAAAGAAAAAAAAAGAAAAAGAAAGGAAAGGAAAGGGGGAAAAAGAGACACCATCTGACAAGAGCAGCGTTCCCCGGCAGCTGCCTCACTGCGTACTGCGCTCAACCCGTCGCCAGAAAGCACTTAAACTAAGAGGGGCGGAAAAAATGGCCAAAAGTGAGAGGCAAAGAACAAGTTTGAAGAGTGAGGAGTTCTTTTTCGATTCCGACGCGTCTCTCTTGGATCAGCAAGATTTCGAGATGTCTAGCTGTCCTTTCAATGACGTCTTCAACTCCAAAGACTCCCACATGGAGCAGATCAACACTTTTCTGAAAAATGTACAAGTTTTGCTGGAGGCTGCTAGATTTCTTGAGAGCGCCGAGAGGAAGGACGGAAGTGAGTTTATCTGTGCTGCGTTTAAGCTTTTTTTTTTTTTTCATTTGCATCTGAATTTCAGGAGAGAGAGAGAAAAAAAGACTTCACTGTCAACAGATTCAGACAACAAAGGGCTGAGTTCATTCAACTAAGCACCACTGCCTGCAATAAGCACAGAGTATGACAGAGCACCAGAGTGGTTTAGATGACTTTACTTATCACAGTTATAGGAGAGGAGAAAAATATAAGCTTTCGTAATTTTCCGGACTATTTTTTTTTATCTGCATTATCTGCGTGTGGGGCTATGTCGCCCTCCACAACTCCGAACCCAGGAATCTCTTATTCCCCCCCCCTGCTGCATAGACAAAGCAATATGACATAATGATTAGGTGTGTGGGTGTGAATGTTGGCTACGATTCCGTTATAATAAATCTGACCATATTGCAGCGCCCTCCAACTCAGTTTAGGATGATGTCATTGTGCCCCCGCAGATTCGGTCGGGAAAAAAAATGAAACTTTATAGATAAACGACATGGACACAACTCCGTGTTGACTCTTTCTTTTACAGAAACATCTGACCTTGCTATATTTGCTTGATTATCAGGTTATAAGAAATTATATAACTATAGATAAGTTGCCTGATTGCAGAAGGCGCGATCTCTCCGATTGTAATGGATTGGCATGTATACGATTTAATGGCATGTCATTTAAGAAATGCAATATTAAAAATGACTCTTTACTATCGTTTTCATTCCGTCGCTTCCCGCTAAACTCATGACTTAATGAGACTGAAAAGACGGATTTCTATACGCATTTGTCAGTGCATGGCATTTTTCGTACAGAAGGGTCGATCACGTGGGATGAAACGCGCTGCGAGAGTCCTTTCAGTGATATCGACTACAATAATATAACGTGGGAAATTCTCTACAGACGGCAGACCCCTCGATTGTTTGCTTCCTGATATTTGGGGGCGTGTCGGTTTGGTTTCCACATGGCGCACACCTCTTGCGGTTGGCCAGAAGCGAGCTCAACCCTCTCCGCCTGTCAAAGTCGTTCGCCAATTGGAGCCACGGTCAATAACGACGTCACGTGTTGCTGGGCCTGGCTACAGCCGGCCCGGAGCCTCCCACGGTCCCGGTGAAGCATGGGACTTGTAGGTTTTTTGGGGGGTTTTTGTAGGAAGTGAAGCCTAACCAAAAAACAAAACAAAAATACAAACAAACAAACAAAACAAAAAACTCAGTTACATGGATATTTTTGTCAGTAAAACACCAACTAGCAGTCCTAATGAGCGAAATAGTTAATTAGTTAATTAGTTTGTTGTTATAAAATTAACCAAATCTTATGCTGACATGAATGTTGATTATTTGAATATATTTACCTACTCCAGTTTCCCCACTTTCGTTGTCATAAGACGGAGCAGTAACCTCCCTAAACTTCGTAATAATAATAATAATAATAATAATATTAAAAAATACTATTTTAAAATAATTTCTTTTGACGTGTGCAATGGAGCTCTGCCAGATGTGTGTGTACTGTGTTTACAGCCAGATCATTATTGCAGCCATGGATTATTTCCTAAATGCCGGTAAAGGTGAGCTAAATCATAAAATTAATGAACGTTTGCGTTCGACATAAAATGGTCCACATCCACCAAAATACTCAGTTTCCCAGAATGCATTGAACTTAGACCGGCCTCTCCCCCCACTGGGTCCCCGCCTCTCAGCTGAGCGACTAGGTAAACAAACAGGAGAGGAGAGGAAAAGAGCTGCAGCACCCACTTTGCTGGCTCAGGGTGCCCTCGGGACATTTTCTATTGTTTTTATCCGATTTTTGTAAGAATTTGATATCGCGTTTCCTAGACACTTTTAATACTTTAATACACTTTTTTTTTCTAACACCGAATTCTGGCGAGGATTGGCTATAGCTTGCTAGCTTGCAAACACTGGATTTTTTTTCCTTTCTTCCTTCCTTCCTTCCTTTTTTTTTTCTTCTTTTCTTTTTTTTTTTTAACAAAGGTTGCTCATGAGCCAGCAAAGGCACGGAACAAGGATATAAGTCGTCACCTTTAAATTCATCCAGTGTAGTAATAACCGATGCACCGTCTTCCTTTTATTTAAAAGCGAGCGGTCGTTGCGACTGTTTGCAGCGCTAGATTGCTACGTCAACGGCAGCAAATCTCAGGAAAGAATGACGACTGTTCAGCTAATAAATGTCCAGCGGTTACTGGAAGCAGCAGAATACATAGAAAGGAGAGAAAGAGGTAATAACGTGTCCAAATGTGGCCACTGGCAGCGCCAGCACTGTCCTCTATGGATTCAAAAAGGCTGATTCTCCAGGACGGAAGCGTCAGAAACCTCAAAAAGTATCCCGTGGCTAAGAGTTAACCACCGGTTTTTCTTTTCAGAGTGTGAACACGGATATGCTTCGACGTTCCCATCAAATCAGAACACAAACTACCAGAGGCAAAGAAAATTCAGAAATAAGAAGTTCAACAGTAACCACAACAGGTAAGAAACGACTCTGTCATTTGTGGGATTGCTGGAAAAGTATGTTTGTTTTTTCCTGCCTTATTGCTATTTATATACCAGTAATGAAAGCGAGGTTCTGGGATGATAACTTTGTTGCAGATAGCATGTGATTATAAACTGCTGCCAACGGTTTATTGCAGCTCGTACGGTATTGTAGCAGTGGTGCTTTTTACACAAAGGGCTCTCCATGGCAATGAATAACAAAAGATCAAAAAGTTGGCCCTTAAATTTGCAGAGACCTTTACAGTAGCTACGTGCACGTTTGAACGTCAACACCGCTCATTTGCCGCTGATTTTTTTTTTTTTTTTTTGTGGGTAGGGGTGGGGGAGTGGGGGTGGGGGTGCAGCGCCAAGGGCTCTGCTGGCTTTTCATCAGCTGATTGTCAAACGGACTGCAGTGGCCAAAGTTAGGGATCACGGTGAAAGTGAAGGCTTTGAAACAACAAAAAGTCTCTTTTTTCCCCCCTTTTTAAATATTCCATCTCCTCTTACTCCTGGTTAAAACAACGTTGAGAGATTTGTCTTGGATTTAAATTCAATATGCACCGTGGGAGAGAGTGATATTTAGTCTTTTGCTCTAATGAGGAAACGCTGCTATTTACTGCATTTGTTGCTTGCAGACATCAAAAGGTGAATATGTGGATTTTTGATATTTAGTATAATCACTAACTTGCAGTTTCAACTTTACCACTGTATTCTATATATATTAAAAAAAAAAACATGGGTGCACAGTTTGTATCATTTCAAAGCTGTTGGTGAGTGTTATGGAACATGTGTTTAGTAACACTGACTGATAATGGCTGCCACACAGATTACGGCCCTTGTCAAGCGCATTGTTTGAACTGATGACAGGAACTTGCATTTAGTAATAGGAATAGGGGGGATCTCGCAAGTTAACACCCGCTGGCTTTGTGTTTTCCCTTTAAGTTAGGCTGCTTACATTAATCTTCCCATTGACAGGCGTACATCAAACACAAGCCCCACTTGCACACTCTCTGAACCTTTTAATATTAATGTGAGAGAGGGCCACAAACAGGAACTGCGCATTGCTCATCACGAGCGTAGAATGCTGCCTAGTTCTGCATGGCAACAGTCACGATCAGATATATTGTTAGTCTGACGCCATATTCATAACGCTTCACAAGATCTGGTCCTGCGGGAAAATCCGTGACGCATTAATGAGTTTCCTCAGAAAACTTGATGTTTAATGTATAGTTAAATCCAAGAAAAGTCGCAGGCTTCCCCAATGCACGTTCGCTCCGTAATCGGCTTCTAAAGTGGGACAGCTTTGAGAGTCGGTAATCAAATTGTTTTCATGTGCAAGAGAGAAAACAGAAGCGAGTGGCACAGAGAAAAGATCTGTTCTTTAAATGCTTCAAGACGTGAAGAATCGCCACGGATTAGACTGTGCGGGGACAACGCTCGTTGTTCCTGTTCACAGAGACATGTTCTGCGCTAACACATTTCATATGAAAACACCAGCTCACGGCCTCAAATTGTGATGGGCTTTATTCTGCTCCCGTGGGAGAAGCAACTCCGGCTAACTAAAGAAATGAAAAAGATTATTTGTATATCGCCAGGGCCACTGATGAGTCGTGCTCATTCTAGGGTCCCGTATATGGCAGAAGCAGAGTGAGCAATTTTTACCACCTCACAAGGGCCACAAATATACAGGCATCGTGCATTTACCAAAGAGACCCACAACTCTGTCATCTTCTGTGTCTGCATTTTTGATGACAAATCGCACATACCCAAGCTTCAGTCCCAAACGCATCCTTGTTTACTTATAAACACTCCATGGACCTTTTAAAATTAATGTTAAGAATATGCTAATGCATTCATTATAATATTTACATTAATATTACATTTTAGTTTCGCACTCGTAGTTGCTTGCTCCAGTTATATCTGCCTTCTCTGTAGCATGTTGAGGCTTAAAGTGATGGGCTTATCTGAATCTGTCCTCTCTTGCCTACCGTTTATAGCAAGGCGGCTTTATCTCGTTGACCCACTCTCTGCGTGCGTATGCACGCGCACAGATGCATGTACACGAGCGTGCCTGCCTGCAGAAGGAAGCGTGCTGCTGCTGCTGCTGCTGCTGCTGCTGCGTGTGGCCTTGTTGTCACTGTCCGGACACGCAGATATGGTCTCCAGGTGGCAGGGAGAATGGTTTGTGATGATAAAACCCAACAGGAAAACAAGCTGCCTTTGACCAAATGAAGGCTCACACTGAGATGCAGCGTGCCCGAGTGACGCTGCTCGATTGTGCGTGCATGTACCAGGGCTGACCTGAGGCCCGCCTCATTTTTCAGTTCAGCAAATGGAACAGCTGACAAGATTTCTTTATTGTAAAGGAAAAAGAAGAAGAAGAAGTTTGGATTCACACAAGTTTGTTGTCGTTTCCTAGATGTACTTTTAAGTCTTCTTAAAGGGAGGCAAACAAAGAATCACATTTTGGTAAAACACTCAGAGTTTGGAAAGGTTACAAAGCGGGATGTGGGTTACCAAGCAACACGGACTCAGTGAAACCACTGTGACAGCAAATGACGCAAATTATGCACTCCAAAGTATTAATCTTCTGTTAGCGCAACTATTGCTCTGACGGTTACAGAAATAAGTAGAGTCAGTGACAATGGAAAATAATTGTATGTGTTCAAAAAAGTCTGCATTCAACACAAGGCTGTGGCCGTTCATTTTCCCAATGAAGGACCAGTTGTGTGGCTCTCGGTTCATTTTTGACGCCATTTACGGAGCTAATCGTTAAACAAGAGGCGATTACGCTGCTTTAAATGCATCGGGAATATGTTTTTTTAGTTTGTGTGGCTCGCCCGGTGCAGGGCGTAGTCACGCACGACTAATATATAAAATGAAACCCGTCAGAAGGCATACATGTGAGCACCTAGGCGCTTTCAGGTTTTCAGGAAATGGCCTGCACCGTCTCAAACGTGAACCCTACAGTTTGCCATAATAGCAGCTACTCAACCCGATCCTAGGCCTTGTTATGTCAAATCAAATACGCTGCCACAGTTGACTTAACATACTGTCTGGCATATCCAACTATATAAACAGTAATGTATTCATTAGAAAAATTAATTTCTCTGAGTCTGGGCCAGTTTTTACAGCTGGAACTGCAGCTTTGGACAGTCGGCATTCCCTCTGTTCTGTTCTTACCTCTTGCTTCCTCCATATTTCCTACTTCCTTATTACAAAGATGGTGAAAAAAGAAAAAAAGAAAAAAAGGAAGAGTGTACTGCAGTATTGATAACCTGCACTATAGAGAAGTACTTGACCAGGTTGTATCCAGCTGCACTCCCCTACCCCCACCTTATGCCTCCTGGGATGAGGTAGAGTGCAGTTTGTGTGAAAGGGAACTTGGCCATTTAAGAATCAGGAGGTGGCCTTGTCTCCCTTCAGTATGTTTCCACACACAGACACTCTGAGGGACGAGCTGATTCACTTTAGATTATTAACAGAGCGCTGAATCCTGGCTGCTTTTGTGTATTTGTGTGCGCGTGCTCGTGCTCTACCGGCACACATACGCGCTCATGCACAGTGTGAACTTAAGTGTCTGCGGTGTCACATCCACCCTGAGTTATGCTTTGCATTATTGAGGAAGAGGCTGTGTGATGCCACAGCGCGTGCCCGCGTGGCACGTTGACATTTTGTTGGTGTAAAGGCTTCAGCGCACTGAGCCTGGCGTTGGTCTTGTTTGAGATTAATTAATAAATCCATTAATCAAATTTGACACTTCAATTCACCGTGCACCTTTCAGGCCACGTTCATGCATATTTATTATCCCAATACTACCCTTGCAAAACGCATTGTCTTTTCTGATAACGATGCACTACACCTTTATTTTGCTTATGCATTGTGGCCAATTTTTCATGTCCTCGTTTTTGTGTGTCTTCTTATTTTTGCAGGTCGACGCATAATGAGCTGGAAAAGAATAGGTGAGTTGGCAGTGCATCTTAAAAGCATTTCACATTCAATCACAGAGCTCAGACTGCAGGCTTATACACGCCCTACCCACATATAGAGAAGTCTGTTGTGACCTACTTTTTGGTTTCCCCCTACAAGGTTGTGACCCTTCTAGAAGTAAGCACACTTTTTCAACAGGTTCTTTAAAAATAAAAGTACCCGGGTGGCCCAGTTGGGTTCATGAATTCCCTGCCTTCTTTTCACTTTACTCATTTCCTCCTCTAACGTGAATACTCTTTGCACCTTTTTCGTGCAACAGTGAATTATACGACAGTTTGGCTCTCCATGTTTTTGCATACAAGTCTGTGGTTACGTGTGACGTAAACTTCGTCATCTGTCTGAGCTCCTAGCTGATATAGTGAAAGTCGGGCTAGTTGACTAAAGCACAATGCAATGAATAAACCTAGTGTGTGCAGCTGTTACATGGGTATTTAAGAGCGCAACACATTCTTGTGTGGCAAGTTGTGCCTCGCTGAGTGTTTCTAACATTAGCATTAGCATTGCTAGTGCTGGCAGCCCTTTTCTTTGCAGGTTAATGTCCGCACACTCATCCAGGATGTGGTTACGCTCTGCTCCATTCGAGCGATTATATGCCAGCTTAGTCTGACATAGCCTATATGCAGCTGAACGTTCTCTAGGTCACAGTGTGGCAGAAGTGCGTTAGTTAGCGGGGCTTACTTTCCAGCTTTCTCGTTACTAACAGAGAGCGTGATGTCATCCCCAAGCTGCATCTCCAGCTAGTGGCGAGCCGCTTTGATCTTTGGACCTTTCGTGTTAATTTTTTAGGCCTATTTTGTTCAGCCAAATACAACAAATGTAGGTGTCAGGTGGTTGTGGTCCATTCAGGTCTGCGCACACGTCCCTCAGTTTTCGTGTGGAGCGGCCATCCGAAATCCAAAAATAATTTATCGGTATGTAGGTATGTAGTAGTGGCAACAATTTCAGCCCTATGTCTAAATGGGTCTGAGCATTTTTCTACACTCTGTCTGCAGTCAGTGTGGGATCTGCAGTGTAAGAAGTGGGTTATTTAGTCAGACTTTGGTTTTGATGATTTACCACACTGTCCCCCAAAGAAAGCCAGAGCTGCTTAGAAGCCTTATCAGATTGAGTTCACTGCTCACATAGGGCGCTTGCTGGTGTTTATGCTCCCTGACTCTGCAGACTTCAGGAGTCAAGATCTAAAGGGTTTCCTTTGACACCATAAATAAGAGCGGCTAGACTTGCAGGATTCATGGCAAATAGGGGAAAAAACCCACAAAAAAAAACAAAACAAAAAAAAAACATGCCTTCCATTTCATTATCTCTGAGTGTGTGGGTACAATGAAAGGATGTGGGAGGCTGCATCCATTCAGTGTAATTACATATCACCTCAGCCTGTTTTTCTCGCCATTCTCCCTGGCAGCCTTTTCTGAAAGGATGGGAACATTGGAAGGAGAGCCATCCAGTGATCTAAATATAGACAAGAGTTGATGCCTCATCTTGGTGCTCATATACAAAGCCACACAAGGCCGGCCGGTCGGCTGACTGGCCTCAGCAGATTGCGGCACCCATGCGGAGTTGCATTTTTTTTTTTTCTTTTTCAGTGTTCCACCCCCACAAATACATAAAAAAAAAACAGTGCCAACTCAGTTGTTTGTTCCTAAAACACCGTGTGAAGGATGTATTTGTACATTCTTTGGGCTGATCCTGTAGTAAAGCTTGTTTCTATGGCCATCTCTGTCATTCAGAGCAGACTTGTGTAAAGCTTGTGGATGGCAGAACAGAAGGAATCACTGCTAAGTTTGTTACAGCAGATGGGCGCCTCACACACACAAACACACACACACACACACACACACAGTCACACTTTTGCTTAGTTTGTGTGGAGTAGGAAACTTGTGACGGTGCTGTTTTATTTTTATTAAACGATACAGTCTCTGGAATTCTTCTGCAGAGTGTTGAATCATTACAAAGATCATCTGAATAAGTGCTGAAATAGTATTTCATGTATGGTAAAGCTAATTCGGTCAAATTTGAGAGACTGAGTGGCCTATCCAGTCATTTGTGGACTTGACAGCATTAGTTTTCCTTCGGTATGTTTTCAATCCCACCATGTGCATAACATCCAGTGAAACTTCCTAAACCGTCCCCCCCCCCCGGCTCCACTTTGCAGGCTTACTCAGAGAGAGCTGCAGCAGCAGAGCAGAGCAGGCTGGGAGTAGGGTGTCCTGTACTGAGGCCAGATACTGACACCATGTTTTTTTCCGTCACTCTTGACACAGTTAGCATGGTGTTGCTTCTTAGTAGATGAATATGAGGCTAATTCAGATTTCCACTTGCAAAGAATGAGAGCAAAAATTGAAATGGTAATCAATCCTTTTAGAGAACACTTAAAGTCGGAATCGTTTATAATCCCCCTTTTTGCCAGAAGCTAATCCAATTCCCTTTAAGCACATGCCCCAGTGTAAGTTACATAGTTGTTCATCCAAGTGTGTCAGGCTTATACCACGATCGTGCAACAGGAGCAGCTTTTCGTTCCATCTCAGTCAAGTCTTGTAAATTGGAGGCGGCTTCTTCACGGTCCAGCCTGGGTGGGGCTTTTTCCAACACTTATCAACCCCGTGTATCTGCTGCAGGCAAGGTCATTTGCATTGCATGGCTACCATGGTTCTTGATAACCTCTGAGACTCGTAGACTCGTCGTGAGAGCGGAGATGCTAAGCCGCAGAATAGAAGAAAAAGAACAAACAAACCACATGCCAGATACTTCCCGTCTGTGGCGGGACCAGACAACGTGGTGGCTCTGCCGCTTTGATCACGTACAGCCTCGTTTCACTTCCACGCGTCACTGCTAAATTACACTGCCTTAGTGGGGTTTAACAGGAAAAAGCTCGTATGACTGCGCGCTGCAGTTCCACTGCTTTGATCTCATAGCCTTATGCTAATTAGCCATTTTCTTTCAAACATGTTGACCATAAATTCCCGGGCTCAGGTTTAGTTGGTGATTTATTGTTGTGTGTCGCGTAAAGGATGTGCGTAACACTGAATAACTAAGGTTTAATAACTGAAGTGGCCCTGAGTTAAATCTGTAGACACTCGAGCAGTTATGGATTTGTTGTAGCAAGCAACAGCTTGTTTTATTGATTATTAATAAAGCCATCATTGAGAAGGTAGGATTAAAAATAAGAACTGTTGCTTATTATCTGAGCTTATTATCTGCCACTTTTTAACATAGCTTGTGCCCAGGTGGGACTCGTCCAAAGAAGTTTTTATTTATGCAGCTCCGCAGTTTGGTTCCTACCGTTGTTTCCAGAAAAGGCAGGTGGTTACCAGGCAACATGAAAACCGGGAGGTTCAATGACAGCCACGTGAAGAAGAAAAAAGTACCTTTGCTATCGCTGCTGCGCTGCAAATTTTATCGGGAGGACACACCGGTGTGGAAGGTCCGAGAGCAAACTGTGAACATACCGAATCATATTCAGCTGCTCGTGTCCGAGCATTCGTGGCTAAGCACAAATCTGAGCCAGAGTGTGAAAGCAGACGGCACACACATCTGCGGCACAGAGTTGCATCACAACTGTGAATATATGTCCAAACTTTTGTTTATTTATGTTTTTTAAGGAAGATATTTTTAGTAGGACTGAAACTGAATATCACTAGAAGGGTGTCACGTCTTTCAAATGGCACGTAACTTTGTCGTCACTGACTGCCTTCCTTCGTTTCTGGTCGTTTTTTTTTTTAACCAGTGGGCTTTAAGCACAGTGCAGATCTGTTATTCCAGCCTTCGGGTTGCATGTGCAGTCAAACATGAATGAGCCTGGGTTACTCTGGCTGTGCTGATGTTCCTTGAAGAAAGCAACACTGCTCCACTGGTCCTTTCTTGTTGTTCTGCTCGGCGAGTGCGGCCTGATCTCGGGCCCTGCTGCGGGGCCTAAAACTGGGACCATTTGTTCTGACCAACGTGACGATTTGTAAGCTTTTCTTGGCTCAGAAAAGCAGCTTAAGGGACTTGATCTTTGGTCTGGTGAGCCCAGCTAGAGCATGTACACGTGCTGAGGCGTGTCACCTACCCTCGCTCCGAAGCCACTCAGTCCTAGTTCTGAATAGTCGAGCTTAGCTTTGGTTTAGCTAATGACGTTATCTCAGTACAAGGAAGTAATTGAGAGGCTGATGGGATGAGTACAGGGATTGGTCAAACACACCTGACTAAGGGAGCCTTAAGAAGCACGCAAGCCTCATCTACACTCTGTGTTTGTAGAGTGAGCGTCTCCCTCCTGTCACAGTAAGACATAAGCCCGTACCCGGATGGCAAGCAGTCAAATGGTGGCTTTGGCTCGAAGTTTGCCTACTCACTTTATCTACGAGGGGTGTGTGGGGGGGGGTACCCAGCTGCAATGGCTCATAACATGGTGAAAGAATCTTCATACTTAAGCTGTATGTTCAGGAACGCGCGTATTATCTTCAGCCGACTATAAGACAAGCTGAGACGAGACGTTTGCATTTTTACTTGTGCCACATGGGGAGCCTAAGTGAATTGAGTCAAGTGGAGGGAGACTGGATCTGTCACAGCCGGTGCAGGCAAGGCAGGGAGGACCTCAGTGCGGGACACGACGAGAGCAGAATCAATGCGTAGATTTTATTCTCACTTTCACAAACAGAACTTGAACACACATCTTTCAGATAAGCGATCAGATCAGATCAGATTTCTGGCCTCCTAGTTTGCCAAATTAGTGAAAAGGAAGCAACAAGGGAACAAAGTACTCTTAAAATATGAAGAAAGTAACAGTGAGCAAACCTTTTTCGTCACTGGCATGCTGCTAATGCACACTCACCAACTGTTGTAGCTGCTTCTTTCAATAAAAAACGTAATAAAAAGTTTGCATTAACTTATTGTACGGAGCGCTATAATTATACCGGACCTCGATTACTCTCTGCAGTGTTCACATGCCATAACTTTAGCATCAAACACTATCGCTTGATTGAAAACAGGTCTGTGAGACGACTCGGCCACAGCCTTTCCCGGCAATCCCCGCTGTCAGATCAGACGTCACCGTCCGTCAGACTCCGTCCCCACACAGATGTTCTGTAGACAGGCGTGAAAGAAGCCCCACGCGGGATTACGTGTAGGCGCTTGAACGCTTGCGTTCTTGTGCCCCTATCCTGCTAAGGTGCATATATGCAGTTTTCTGTGGAAGACGGCTGTGACCAGAAGGAATAAAGGTGAATGGACTTATATAACGCCTTGAGGCGACCGTTGTTCTGACTTGGCGTTACAGAGATGAAATAGAACAGAGTTAAATGCAGGTTTCGTCAGCAGGTTTAAACCATCAAACAGTCCCTTCTCTGACTCAAAGCTTGGTTTAATGTTCGGTGGCTTAAATACAAACCTTTCCATTATTTGTTTGTAGGTGTTCAGTCTAATTAAACTGAGTAGGCCCTGCGTGTACAGGCTGCACTATAATAATCTGCAGAGTGTTCGGTTCCTCCCACACACTGTGTGTTTTTTGACCTGTGCCATTAAAGCAACACTGTGCTGGGATGGTTGATCAGGCCACTTTGGACGAAACGGATGAAGCTGGAGTTAGATGCTGTTCCAGGGAGAAATGTTTCTCTTCCTCTTTCCTGGAGCAGCTTGTTATGTTATCAGCCTGCTAACTTAAGATAGAAGGAGGTAAAAGGGAATGCTAGTTGAAAATGCAAGACAGACTCAATTAGGCTAAATCTGACTATGGTGTCTATTTTTAGTCTCACGGCTGGGGAAAATGGGGGAAACACCACTGCCTTGTGACCAATCACAGAGGTTAATTTTTCGCCAATGAGAGCAGTGAGATGGAGGAGCATAGAAGTCTCCACCCCTTACTCCCTCAGTAGCTGCCTCCTGTACTTTCCCATCATCAAACCGCCACTGAAAGTCATTTGGCATGCTCATATTTTAACCTAAGGTCTAACACCAAGCAGAGCTGCGTGCCACCAGCTGGGTTAAGTGACTTAGGATGAATTTAACCTGGGAGAGTGAAACAGTGCACTAAAGGTTGATGTAGAGATTTGGATTGCGCGCCTCTATTGGGTCTATTAAAACACACGAGCAACTAAGGGGTTTGTTGGTTGACAGGACGCACCCCACCCCCACAGCCAACATCTGGTTGGATGTCCCTAGCGTTGCACTAGGCCCATTTTTGGAGAAAAGCCATATTGGAGTTTTAATCCAAAGCTTCTGCCCTCGCCCCTCCACTCACAGAAGGGAACGCGAGGGTTGCGGATGGGTCAGTGACCTTGTGTGCCATTGCGTGCGTTGAAATGCACGAACTGAACAGTAGACAAATGGAAGGAGAGGCGGATTGATCTGTCCTCTGTCTGATAGCATAGGTGCTAAAGATGCTGACCACAGTCACCACATTCTCACTTTGAGTCGGTTGTCGACGTTCGCCATCGAAGAAAAGCCGGAATGCTCCTCGAAAGGAGAAGTGGACGAAGACGTGTGTGTGTGTGTTGTGTAGTGCGGCTGTCCAATCACGCGATCTGTATGCGAGTGGGATTTGGGTCACTTGCCAAAGACAGACGTATTGGTAACATTTTAGATGGCATGGTCACTGTTTTACAGAGCACCTAAAGGCAGGCCCCGTCCTCCATCTCTTCCCCTCTGCCCCACTAACCACAACCCCCATCCCTCCCTTACTATCCATCCCTGCCTCTGTTTCTGTGACCGTCTCTTTCTTTCACTCCACCTCTTTGTCACTCGCCTTCTTTCTCTCTCTCTCTCTCTCTTCCAACCTTTGTCAGTGGACCAGATTAAAAGGCGGTGTGCACGTGTGAACTAATCCGTGCGTTAGTGATGGGTTTCAGCCCCAGAGTCTCTTGGCCCCGCCACACAAAGAGCACATCACCCTCTCTCCATTCCAGCACGCTCTGCACGTGTGTGTGTTTGTGCGTGAGCACGTGTTCATGTCTGTGGTTGCCGCTCCAAAAGGGTAAATTGCTGCACAATTTTTTCATTTTTTTCCTCTCATCCCACTTCTCTCAAAGTCACTTGTTTTGTATCCCCTGTTTTCATTTACGCCAGCCTGTCCTCCGTCCCTCCTTCGCCGCGTGTCACGAGCGTGGCTTCAGCAAGTTTAGCGTGACGGTAGCTGTGGTCCGCTCAGACGCATTTCATTTTATTTACCAGTTGCGGACTTTCGATTTGTGGCTGGGGTTCTGCGAGTCTGTAGTGATCTTTATTGCCTTTTTTCCTTTTTTGAGCTCCCATTTGCATTTTATTGCCTGCAGTTTCCAGTCTGGTTTTAGCTTCGAATTCATATCCATATATACATTTTTATTATGAGCTTACTACCACTGGAAAAACCGTCTCACTCTTTCTTCCCCACGCTGAATCTCTGTTTCGGGATTGAGGTCAAAACTGCCTGAATGCTCAGAACTTTGATTCCCACCCACCCACATGCAGCAATGCATTTTCACACCCTGCAGCGATGCTCATTTGACATTGTTTGTGTGGAGTCCCAAGATTTCTTAATTATTATTTAACTCCTTAGCCGAGAGCGATCTCGTAGTAGAGATGTGGAAATGTGCAGAACATTCTTCCCAGCCTTCAGTCCTGTTTATCAAATATTAAAAAAAACTAATCGTCTGTCAGTTTGCACTGTGCAGTAAAAAACCTGCGACCAGTCGAGCTTGCGTGTACAGTGAGGCTGATGATATTGCAGGAGGAAGTTTCCTAGTTAGACACATGTCAGCAGACTCACACTTCTGTTCCTTGTGGCAGGTGTGCTTTTTATATTCACTGCCTGGTGAAGAATAAACACTTCCAGACTTTCCTACCATTAAAGCTTGAAGTGACTTTGAGTCCTTATCTAGTGTCACTGTCCACATGGTCAACAGAACTGTCCTAAAAACAGCCGGCTCGGCTCAGGTAGTCTTCTGCTCTCCGTAGCCCCATGAGTAAGGCACATTTCTTAATCTTTCAGGGCTACCAGCTGGACACGAAGACACGTTTGGATTTTCTAACAACGTGTCTGACATAATCACCATATATGTCAAAGACGGTGTGTACGCTGTGATTTTGGCTGTACTTACATCTGAAACGATCACCCCAGAGAGAAAGTTAGCAGCGACAGGATGCCTGCCTCCTTTCTTTCACGCAGCCAGTGCGCAGCCTGGATAACAAACCGCAAGAGCAACACGGCCCCTTTGCAAACAGCACATTGGCGGGTGTCGCTGCTCGCTCGTTTATGCGACTCTCCGAACAGAGCCGATGCAAGAGCGGAGCCTAGTGGAGCAGTACCGGGGGGGGGGAGTCTCCAGATTTATTACTTTGTACTATTTTGAAAAACAAAGGTCTTTTAGTCATGTGACACAGTTGTTATGTTTGGAACAGTGATGTGAACTGAGACACGACGGTCGACGCTCAGATTTAACGTACAGTGTTTCCTATTATTTTATTTTACTGATCCGGTGAACTGATATTCTGCTTCGGCTATTTATGTCACACGTGCACGCAATGTGTATGTTCACGATTAACTTTTTTTTTATGTGTTATCTAGCTGGTCACAGTTTTTGAGAAAAAAAAAAGATGCAACACGGATGTCCAAATTTAAGATGAAAACGTGGTGGAAACCCGGTTGATCACAGTTGAATTCCGCATCGACTGCCACACGTTTGTGCCCGTGGCCAGTTTCTGGGCAGATTACACAGACAGAACCCTCCCCTTCCTCCCTCACTCTTTATATCCCTCACCCTTACTATCTCACTCTGACTCTCTACGTCCATCCCATCTGTCCATGTTTCATAGAGGAGATGAGGGAAGCATCAGTCTTTCAGAAAAAGAAAGAAAAGCCTCCAGTTGCTGCAGGCCAAAGATTGCTCTAATCTTGTGTGAGCCACGTGCGTGTGGAAATGTGGCGGACAAGCGCACGCATCAGCTGTGGGTGAAATATAACTTTCAGCGCACAAATCTTTAATTTGCTGCGTGTGTAGCTGTTTGGATTTGCCACAGTAACAATCGGCCATATGCAGCACCAGTCAAAAGTTTGGACACCTAGGTGGGACACTTACAGTGGGTACTGTGGCTTTCAACAAGCAGTGGCACCAGAGCATTGTCCAGTGGCTGTTAGTGACATTGAAACAATGAATTGCGTGTCACGCGCTAGCCGTGGGCAAATGTTCGGGCCATCCGTAAAATCATAAATCAGCACAGGCTGATTTATGGAGAAGCAAAACCTTAAATGTGAGCTTGTCTGCGTCTGCATTTCTCATTTCCTTAATTTGCCATTTATAGTTCGGATAATAAACCTGTAATTGGCTAAAGCACATACGGCAGGCTCGAGTTTTGCAGCCAGGCTGGTGCCTCTTTGATTATTGTTCCAGCAGTTAAAGTAGTGGCTGGTGGTTTCCCCTATGGGAAATACTAGTATTTAGCAAGGTGCCTTGTTCTGTAGGGTCAAGCGTCTGACCTCAGCTGCAGCTGCACATCAGTCCTGTGTGTGAGGGGAGATGATCCCACCTGAACAAAAAAAATTGAGAGAAAGCCACAGATGGGCATAATAGACAGAGAATACTAGAAGAGGCAACTTTAGCAGAAAAAAAAAAAACAACCGTGCACTTTGTGTTATTCCAGTGAGCCAGTAAACAAAGGTGGTGAACAACAGGGAGCTGTTATGTTCCCTTTGTGTTCTGTGGGTATCTGTTCTGCTTGTATAATATTAGAAATGCTCGCGTTGTGTGAGCTGCACGGGGTGCAGATGTTGATGGCGTTACACCGAAAGCATCGCGGGGCAAATGTATGGGCCGCCATTTGATCTGACCCCTGCCTCCGTCCACGCGTGTTACATGTCACCGCGTGCGAAGCGTGGGCCGGCGTGCCACATGTTCGCATGTGGTTTCACTCTCTACGTTCGGTGGGAAGGAGCCCTGCGTGTGATTTGCCATAGCAGGAAGCTTAAGCAGTAAGCATCTCACATTGGCTATTTTTAACCATTAAGTAATGGATTTTGAATGTTCTGGGAAATAATGTTCAAAGCACAGGAGGAAAAATAAAACATCTGTGGCCACTTTTTTTTTTTTTGGTTGATTTTAATTGCCCTCCCCTCAAAAAAAAAAAGAAAAAAAAAAGATAATTTACTGTTGAGTTGAAGTAGTGCTCAGTGGACATTGCTTAGTCTACTTTAAATGAGGCTTTGCATTACAAAATACTGTAATCAGTCCAATAATCTTTGACATTATGCAAATCACGATTTGCGGCTGCTTTAAACGAGCCTTGACGCCGCAGATGGAGTAAGGCAGAGGAAGAACAAAAGAATTCCCCCCCAAGTCAAAATCTCCCCCTCTCCCTAATGGGGCTGTTTAATGATGTCTTCATTTTCTTTCTTATGTCATATTAAAAGATTTGCCACTGAGACAGCTATTGGTGATGTGTAATTAGTGTAATAACCGAGTGAGGGGGTCACATCCTCTCCCTCCACATGCACGAGAAGTAGGTCAGATTTGGTGTGTGTGTGTGTGTGTGTCTGTGTGTCTGTGTGTGTTAAGTGGGTTTGAGAGAGTGGGGGATTTGCAGAAGAGAGGTGCACTGACTGGTATCCGGGCTGGAAATCTGACCCTTCCCTTTAAAAGCATGTACAGTAATTATGTCAGACAATGTGGACGGCCCGAGAAGTGATCCATTATTTACATATTCACAAGTTTAGAATGTGGGGCAGCTGCGTTTTCTTTTTTCCCTCATTGCTCACACTTTGAGTAACTGTGTTGGTTCCAGAGGACATCAGAACCCAAAGTGCTGCTTTTGGATGCCATAAAAATATGGCACAAAATGTCTGCGTAACGCTTCACATTCAGGTGCTTTTATCGCCAGTTTAACTTTTTTTCTGGTCACCACCTTCTGTCTGCGACAGCTGTCCACAGCCCTTTAGAGCCTTAGTTAAAGATCTTAAATTTTGAGGTTTCATTAAATATTCCTGTGTTTATGGAGAAATTCCTTTGGTTCATGCACAGTTTATTATCTTTAAACCACATGCTGGGATTTCTTACTGCTGGGAATTTTTTTTTTTTTTTTTTATAACACTGAGGATCTTTTCAAATGAGAATTTTTTTAAAAAAGCCACTTGTGCTTGTCTTCACACTTCCATCATACATTTTTGAAAAATTTCCAAGACACTGCAGCTCTCGATTTCTTCAGGTTGCTCTTGCCGTATTAATAATGAGGGAATTACAGATTGGAAAATTTAAAGTCAGTGTGTGTGACACTAGTTGATCGTTATAAAGCTATTTCATGTTAGAATGTGTAGGAAGACATGCGTATACTGCAGTGTTTGTGCCCTTCGATGGCGTTCCACTTTCTGCATGTGCGTCTGTGCACGGATGATGCAAAAACAAGGGAGGTGAGCGCTGAGCTGCTGTACATAGGATGTGCGTAGGTTCTGTAAGAGTAATGGTGGGCAGCTCTTACATACCAACAGGGAGCACTTCAAAGTGCTCCTTTAAAAAGAGCCCTGCTTCAGTCACAGTGGAGGCAGTTTGATGCATTTCAACAACAAGCGAAACAGCCAGAGGCATATAGGGAGGGCGGTGCAGAGTTTTAAAGTATAAACTCTCGTCTGTCGCCGATCATGATTTGATTCATAAACTGCTTCTCATTGTTGCAAATGTAATTACACGCTGTACTCTAATCACACTTGAAGTGTTGTTCGGCCTTACGAATGAAGCGGAGCTCTGTGTGAGACTAAACCGAGGCGAGTAAAAAGGATCGAAAGTTGTGTGATTTTACGATAAAAAAAAAAAAGACAATCTGTGCACACAAAGTTGGTTTTAGAGAGGAGGGTGGATATGAAGGAAAGGGGTGGTGTGGTGACCCAGAGCTAGCTGGCAGCTCACTCACATGCCAGAGCCAAAAGGCAGAGCTCCTGCATGCCTGCCCACTCATCCTCAGAAACACAGACCACAGGAGCATGACAAACATACATGCATATATAAATGGTAAATGGACTGGTTCTTCTATGCAGACATGGACAACCCTTGGTACCCTTCTGTTAAAGAAAGAAAAATGCACATTGAATTGAATTGTGGCTCAACAGAATTATATAAAAAAAAAATTAAAAAAAACAAGTTAATGAAACTGGCTTGGACAAAAATGATGGCACCTTTGACTTAATATTTTGTTGCATAACCTTTCGAGGCGATCACTGCAATCAAGCGATTTCTGTTACTGCCAATGAGACTTCTGCATCTGTCAATAGGTATTTTGCACAATGCCCATGAGCAAACTCCTCCGTTTGTCTCAGGTTTGAAGGGTGCCTCTCCAGACTGCATGTTTCTGCTCCTTCTTGGCTATAGTCCCTCCCATCCATCCATCCATCCATCCATCCATCATCTGCCATAGGGTGAGAGGCAGGCTACACCCTAGACAGGTTGCCAGTCTATCACAGGGCCTGCTGGAGGAGCTTTTACATATATGTATTTTTTCTGTTTGAGGGGTTTTTTTTAGCCACACTTGAGACTTCATTGTACTGGAGATAGATGAAAACAAGCTGAGCGTGCCCATTAGTAGGTGAGAACTAAAAGCTCCTGTGACCCTCTTTTATAAATGCTGTGAACGTTTACTTTGTAAAGTCCTATGAACTCGTGGGAGATCTGCAGCCCCCTTTTTAGATGTGTTTTGTTTCTCTGTGTAGCCAGCAACATTATGAATCAGTCTGTATTAAGGCTAGAGTCCACAGAAGCTCACTACCAAGGAGGGTGTGGGATTTCAAAAGCAGCTGTTTGCAAAAGTAAACCCACAAGATATATTAAAAAAAAAACAAAAAAAACCCTGCTCTTATACCCCCTCTAGGCTGTTTTGCTTGTTATCACTGAGCGACTGGCTATCCTTGCTCTGCGTGACAGTGTGGAGCACAGGTCCTGGGAGGCACGTGTTATGTAATCCGCCACAGATGGAGAACTCCTCATTCAACCTACAGATTGCCGTGCCATTCATTAAAGTGCTGGAAGAGTGAAAACTGATATTCTTCACTGGTTTTAGTCTACTTTAGGAACATTTGTCACTTTGTGAATCGTTTCCAAATGTCTCCTGTCACACAGTGGATGGTGTTGGTCGCTATTCATCTGCGATTTTGTTTGTTGAACGAGGCGATTACTTTTTGTTTCGCTGAATTTAGTAATAGCTCAGCGTGATTAATCCGTGTGACAAAAAGAAGCAGATTTTCGTTGCGCAGTCGCTCTTCTGCGCAGATGTGGAAGCCCTGACTTCATCTCATCTTAACAATTTAAAGCCTTCACATTTAACGTTCTTAATCTTAACGCTGTTATTTTAAAACACACAGTTTGGCTTTTATCGCCATACGTCCCCCCCCCCCCTGCTGAAAGTGATTCCACATCAGTCACATGACAGGCTCCCTACTGCATCAGCCTGTGATCCTGTGATGTCATAGCCTTTAACCAAATGTACTTAACCAGTCCTTAGCATTAGCAGCAGAGGACATGAAGTTATGGGGCTGCACAGTAAATCCATGGCTGTTTATGTAAGTGGCGGCAGCCTTTTCTAAGAACTCTGGAAACAGAAGGCTCTGTTTCAGGTTACATGGCTACAACAGGGCGGAGGTGATTCTGCCTGCAGCAAGCAGGTATTTATGGTCACAAGCCTGCACTCATATTGTAAGCTGTAAATGGCTTATGCTCTTTGGCTGCTGGTCTGCATGATAAACAAGCCTTTTTTTTAGGGATTAGAGACCTGCTCTGTTGGACATCAACAGTGCACAGCAGTAGCCAGGAACTTATGACCTTTAGCCCCAGCGTGAGCCAGTTATACTGCATCCAGATTGACCCACACAGTGATGCAAGGGTCCGTCTGCGTGGGTCAAACCACGCGATCCTTCTTCGAGACCCACTTCTGCGACAGGGCTGGCCAATGGAAATAAATTGATGAGGCTGGCATTCAAAGGCCATTTAACTCTGGATTGGACACCTTGAGCAGAGACCATATGCTGACTGCTGTTAGAGATGGTGTCGGTGCTAACGTGATGAACCTCGCTGCCTGCCTGCGCCTTTGAGGACACGATGCACAATGATTTCTAACATGCCTCCCTGTTGGGAATAGCACGTCCAGTTTGGCTTCCCATTACCAGGCTGTTCGATGTGATAGTCCAAAATTACTCAATAATAACCCTCCTCAGTTTTGACGTTCACAGTTACATGCTGCTCCTCAGACACTCCTTGTTAGGCTATTTGGTCTTCTTGGCCATTTATAGTTATCAGAGTGCTACACAGCAGAGCATGTCGTACACTCAGAGATAAGAACAAATGCCACACAGGCGTTTCACATGCCTGCCTATCAATAAGAGGCGCAGAGAGGGTTTTGAATACTGCAGACTGTAAGTCCTTGTTGCTATAAGGAGACATCATACATTGTCAAAGGTGGCTGTGAAAAAGGCAGTGCCAGGAAAACGAAGTGCTGGAAGAGGTGGCAAACTCTTTCTCACCATCATCGCCTGTGTTTGGTTGTTATTTATGGTTTTATACCGGTTCAGGAAAAAGCGTCGATTCAGCAGCCAGACCAGTGACACCTCATACTGCACTAATAAGAGTGGTTTAAGTGCTGAGAAGCACAAGGTCAGACAGAGCCGGTGATAGAAATGTGGTGATACTGCATGGTCAGCAGACCAGTTGTTTTTTTCTTTTTTCTTTTGTATATATTTGTCATGTCAGTGGGTCAGGGTGAAGGCGGGGGGGGGGTGGAAGGAGGACAGGAGTGGTTTTAAGTGGGGGCTTATCTGAGCTTGTCTGCTGAGATATATTGGTTTTATCTCAATGGGACTGGAGGAGAAGACTGTGGTCTCCGATGTCTGGAGTTTGTTAACTAGATGCCTCACAGGCCAGACAGACCCACACATCAGCACAGTGCCCCGCTCTGCCCTCGCTGCTTCATTACCAGGCGGCCGACGGCCGTCTGTGGAAAAATGTTTGCTTGTATTTACGTCTGGGGAACAGGAGTGATTGATATGTCCTTACAGGTGAACGAGAGATAAGGTTTTAATATGAGACCTGTGTGCACATGCATGAGATTGATGTAACACGAATTAATGCCTGTGCCAGTTGTTCGGCTGCAGCTCCACGATAGATGATACAGTGGCATATCATACTGTATGCGTAGCCCAGTTAATTTCAAAATGGTCACATTGCAAAATGGCCAGTTACACTTGATGCATTTCCACATAATCCAGTAATAATCCCGATTATAGCACTGAACGAAACACACCAAACTGTAATCACTTTCAGAAATATTCCGCTTTATTGCGCGTCCTTGACTTCTCGCAGGTGCAGCTGCGTGCGTATCGCTTCAGGCCGCTGTGGACGAATAACATGTGAATAAGTGACAGCTGATATCCGTGTATGTGCAGACAAGGGTTTGAGATGAGGCACACAGATATGCATTACACAGATAGAGAGGAAAGGTGGGCTCTGCTTTGTGCTGTGAATAGAACTGATTAAACAGACAGATGTCCTGATAGTCATCATGCAAACTCGGAGAATAAAAGGCTGTGTGTGCTGCGACTTCCTAACTTTTAGTCGCACAGCCTGAATCGAGGCTCCTCCCCGTTCCCTCCCTGGACATGCCATGTTTGTTGACGCACTCACGCAGACATTACTTGTGTAATGGCTGTAATGGCTTGCTCTTGTGTTCTTATCAACAGCATCCACGCTGACCCCCACACCCACACAAGTACACATATGCACACAGACAGATATACTCTGAGCAGCGCTCACACGTCCAAGAGTCCCACAGCAGCAGAGCAGAGAGCCGTCTAGCCCATCTTTGCGACTTGGTGCGATGAAGCCCCGCTGGGTTTGCCTCTTGTGAGCCTCCCTCGAGATCGTTCCCGAGTCTGGGTCGTTCCACTAAGTCGACTTCTTCCTAATGTCTCTCCACCTTTCCCTCCAGGCCAGCTGAAAGACAGCCCCTGCTAATGGAGCACTGATTGTGTTATAGCCACAATTATCTCTTTTTACCTCTCAGCTCAGGTCCATTAGCAGGATAGATAGTACCTGGGGCTTGTCTTTAGTCACAGGATAAGGTGCTGTCGGGATGATGGAGTACATGAGCCGAGTAATGTCCAGGAAATGCCGTTATACCACCATCACCCCTTTCCACGCCAGGTGAAACTTTTTTTGTAATGTAGGCTGGACAAGTATCTGCAGCTAGATGCATAAAATACCTGCAGAGGACACGACCTCTCCTTGTTGACCTTGATTAGCTTGATTAACAATACTTGAGGCAAGTCTGTCGCTGGTAGAGTCTCAGAAGAATCTGGTGAGTTTTACGAGGCCTGCATCCCAAAGACAACAGAATACTGCTTTGCTGCTGAACGGAAGGTGTCACAGGAACAGGTCCATTTTTAGTTGCTCTTAATTTAGAATAATTTAAATAGCCTGGCTGCTGTCTCGTCTCGCCGGTGAGAAAATACAGACGGCGCAGCGTAAAGGGAAGAGAAATGCCATATCTTGTTTTTAGGGTGCACTGATCCTCTAAGAGGCATCGGACCTTTGATACAAGGTTGCAGTGGACTACATATTAGACGCTTTGGTTAACCCACCCCCCACCCCCCGCCCCCGCATCTCCATGAACTTGCCTGAGGCTGTTGAACAAGACAAACAGCTACCACAATGTATTTCATGTTTTACTGTCCACACCGTCGCCCTGCCCCATTGTTTGTTTTTATTGAGCTAATTATTCTCCCCCCTCTCTGCTTCTCTTTTCTTTGTAGACGAGCTCACCTGCGGCTGTGTCTGGAGCGGTTGAAGGCCCTCATACCCCTGGGACCTGACTGCAGCCGCCACACTACCTTGGGCCTGCTCAACAAAGCCAAAGCACACATAAAGGTACATATAATTACCCAGTTCTTGGCTAAAGCTGGTCCTGGTTAGATTTTTTTTACTACGCAACACAGAGAAATCGCAATATTTAAGCCAGAAAAAAAGGACAAGAAGATGCTATTGGAAATAAAATATAAAAAAAATAAAAAAAATCATAATGACACAAAATGCTTTTGCAGCAAAATTCAGCTGATTCGGTTTTGAGGCTGGTATAAAACGCTATAAACGTATAAAACGTAGGGTATAAAACGGAGGGTACGTAACCTTGTTATTAGCGTGATCACAAAAAAAAGAGAGAGGAAAAGGTGCAAATTACCAAAGATTCACAAGTTCGTGCTTCAAGATTGGGTTCAAAATATCTGAAGAGGAGATTTTTCAAAGGTCAGTGCGTCGGTGCTCGTACAGAGCCAGACAGATTTCTGAATGGGATGTTACAAAATGTTATGTAGCAAAAGATTTCAATGGCAGTCACCTCACTGAGGTCAGTGGCTCAAATTGTGGGCTCAGCAACTTGGGTCACCTGGCCCTGGGATCGACGTCGGGTTTCTTTTGGTGTAAACACGTGGAACCGGTTCTAGATTGGCCACCGTCACCAGCAGCGCATCAGCGGAAAAAAGGTATTTGAAGCAGGTGCCAGCACGGACCTTTTCCCACTTGAAGAAATGCTAAAAATTAGCCCTGAAACCCACTGCTAGTTTCTGGACCACATTTTCTTCAAGCATTGGTACAGACGGAGGTGTGCATGCTTGAAGAAAGCTGTGATCTTTATGCAGGAAAATGCACCATCACACACATTCAAATTCTCCAGCGCCTGGCTAACCTGAAGATGACAGAATACTTAACTGTCTGAAATCCCGTTGAGAACTTGCGGCTCTTGTAAAAAAATAAAATAAAATTTAAAAAATTACATTTGGAGAAGACAACAGATCTTTTCGAGGAGCATTTGGGAGGCTGTTCCTAAGCAAAGTTAATCACGAACAGATGAAGACCCTGACAGACCTCGTGGATAGGCTGTCACTGAAAAGAAGGGCGGTTAGATTGGGCACCGAATATTTGGAAAGGCTGAAATGTTATTTTGCGTTCATTTGTCACATATGACTCAAAAACTAAAAAGAAGCGAAAAAGAATGAAGAGGATAAAGACTCAAAGACAAACCTCATGTCTCCCTTCAATAGTTGAATGAATCCAGTGGAGTACCTACTAATTGTGCACGCAGTGTAAGACTTCTTATCCACTTTAAAAGCAGGCATGTGACTGCCTGAGACCGAGCAGCCTGTAAGGGGAAAGCCCGGCATAGAGTGCATTCACGTAACAGAGAGGGGGAGCATAAAGCCGATATTGTTGTCGAGGCGGGCCCCCACCCGCTCCGGCGCTCTGCACGTCTGCTGTTGCTGTCAACTTGAGTCTCTCCATCGCTTATTGATGGCCTATTGTTTTGGTCTGCCGCTGGGAGTCGCGCTCATTAATGCTGGCAACCGTGACATAAGGCTGCAAGGTTACATCATGACGTGGTTGCATCAGGCCCCGCCTTGGCCTTTATTTATATCATAATGGTGCGAGGCGTAAACAGGTCGACACGGTGTAAACAAGACAGGTGAGGACAATCATACAGGGGTATCACGGGCTGACAGGAGAAAAATCCGAGGGGACAAACTTGTTTATCGGCCGAATGCTGAAGAGCTTCTGGGGCGTTGTCCGTGTGCTTGATGGCTATGAATTCTCTGGACAGCTACCTTCTCTTTCTGTGGGGAGCTGGCGGAGTAAAGGCCATTCCGGTGTCTGAACCAGACGATTTGCATTCTCACGCGTAAATCTTTGAAACGTTCAGGGGTTGCACATACGTAAAATAGGCTTATGTTTCTTTGCAAGTCGTGCTTGCAAGCTCTGAATCACTGCGGTGCCTTACTATTCATTTGTCTAACCTCTTTTCTCAACATAATTTTTTATCAGGCCTTCCTCTCGCTTACACACTTGGCCTCCTGTGCATTCTCCAGGGTCTCTGCAGGCCTTGAAGAAAAGCATTGAATTGATCTCCAACATAATACGGCTTCAGAAAATATTAACACGGCTTGAGTTTCTTTCACAAAGCAACTGAATGTGTTTCCCCTTTCATAACTGATGGCTGCATTGCACTGATCACGAATATAACTTAACAGACGTTGTGTGGTGCTAAAACGTCTTTTGGTGCAGACTCCTGATGCCCTGTTTATAGGTTTTGGTGGCCACGGTTAACCTTTCCTCTTCTCTTTCGCCCGACCAGAAACTTGAAGAGGTGGACAGGAAGAGCCAGTACCAGCTGGAGTCTCTGGAGCGTGAGCAGAGGCACCTCCAGCGTGAGCTCGGAGTTGCTGAGGGGAGGCGGTGGTGCTGCAGCCCAGGGCAGCCCGGGGGAGGGAGAGAGGATACGCATGGACAGCGTGGGCTCCACCCTCTGCTCCGACCGCTCTGATTCTGACCAAGGTAAGTAAGGTTTTTTTAACGTTAGCAACTACATGGCCATCAAAAGATGTTTTTACACATGGACTTGGTTCAGTGTGAGGAGAATCACATCAGGACTTTTTCCTTACGTGCAGCACAGCAGGAAACGGTTCACTTTAGACACATTCGCACAGCCTGCTCTGGTTTAGGCGAAGGAGCCTGGATAAAAATGTGCGGCACGCATGACGCCCCTTTGTTAGCGATAAATTCACAAGGCCGTTAGCCGCACTGCTCGCACACGAGCACAATCTGACATCACAGGGGGGCCAGGAGGTTAAAAACCAGCTAATATCCAGTCTGAGTGCAGTGCACTTTTCTCACATGCGCCACTGGCAGGTCTGCAGAGCATGTGTGAAAACGGCTAGAACCTCCAGCTGCTGTCGCACTAATTTTCGGACCAGTCAGATATCCTCCTGCGACGAAGGACATCGACACGAATACGTAAAGGGAGGTTTAAAAATAAGCAAGAGTTTCCTGAACTAACCTAATGCGCATCTATTTGCTTGTAATACTGTCATGTGCGAGGTGCATGTTTGCTTCCTGTTGCAAGACAAAATTCAGAGTTTTGCCACATTAAAATGCCTCTGAGCTATTATGTTTATATCTCGATCATCATTAGTTCATTTCGTGTCAGCCTGGGCGACAGATGGCACACTCGACCAGTGAAAATGAAATTGACTGTAATCTCCTTTCTTTCATGTACAGTATTTTTGTTTTCATTGATTGCTGCACTACAAGCAGGACAATACATACTGTGTTGCTTTATATAAGATACTATATAACTATACAATATAGCATGTTTCTGTATAATTGATGCTTATCTATAATATATTGCATCTTTAAAAAAAAAAATCACAGTCACCACTGTGTTAGCCAAAGGATACATGACTGCAGCAAACAAAGTAAAATTAGTAAAATTAATCTAAGCAAAAAAGATTTATGTAAGGGGAAAAATGTTAAATTGAACTTTTCTTCTCTTTCATCGTCTCTCCATCCGACAGAGGAGATTGAGGTGGACGTGGAAAGCACGGAGTTCTCCCATGGAGAGCTGGACAGTGTGAGCACAGCCAGCACCAGCGACCTGGACGACCACAGCAGCCTGCAGAGCATGGCCAGTGACGAGGGCTACTCCTCCTGCAGCGTCAAACTTGCCTTCTCCTCCTAGAGCCCCGCGCCGCCAACGCGGCCGCCGCCTCCCTGCCAAACTCGCTCGCCCTCCCATCTGTTTATCCATCCAGCCATGCCGATGAAACGCACACACACACACGCACCCGGTCAGCTCTGACAACCGGCACGCCCCCAGCTAATGGTGTCCCCCCCCCTTTGCTCCTAGCCTTTTAGTTTCTGCCCCTCCCCTCCACTTCACGCCGCTGAACCCATTCTTTTGGAGGCGCTCCAGCGATCGCTCTTCCTTGCCTCAGAATTTTGAACCGCTTCGACCGACACCGACACCGGGGACCCAGACACAGACTGCCAGTCGGTTCAGATCTTATTTTAAAAGGAGCGGCAGAGACAGAGACATCATCTCGATGTTTGACCCGGCAACAACAACAGCAGCAACAAAACAAGATTTAAAAATCATTTTCAGTTTCCTTGAGCCATTGAGTCCCAAAATTTGTTTAAAAATACACAACCCCAAATTTGATGCAAAATGCTCTTTAATTACATAATATTACAATAATTCGGTGTCTGTTTGGTTCTGTCTAATGTGGGTGTTTGTTTATATCTTATTATTCTGGTGTTGGGCATGGCTAAATCTGGACTTTAATGAACACTGTGGGTGAACTTTGCCATATCTACACAGCTCATCCCTCATTTTTTTGTTTGTGTTTTTTTCCATTACCTGTGCTCGACACCGCAAAAGCTCTGACACTTTTTGGTGCTATTGTGAAACCAACCAACCAACCAACCAACGGGGAAGCAGATCAGACCCACCACTAAGCTTTTAAAGCGAACAAAGCGCGTCTGCCGTGAGTGTTTCCGACCACACACGGAGGAAAACAAGCCACAAAAAAAATGGATGGGGGGAAAAAAAGAGAAAACATTCCCTGATGAATGTGGGTGCTCAGAGAGCGGAAATTGTCAACTTTGTGTGTTTGTGTGTGTGTGTGTTTTGTTTTGGTTTCTTTCCCTTCACAAGCAGCTCCTACAAGCTATCCTGCACTTACCTGCTGTAGAGCTGTCCGCAGAAATGGCACAAACACACACACAAAAAACAGCAGCGAGGAAAAAGGATCCAAACAATAAACTTTGGAATAGACGTCCATCTTCTTTCCAGCAGTAAAAAGCAATAACTCTCGTAGGGTTTTTTTATTATTATTTTTTTGTTTCGTCAGTTTGAACAGCTTTCTGTTATTTTATTTTATTTTTTTTAAATCCCCTCACCCTCAAGACTCGTGCGTGACCGTCCAAAAAAAGTAAATTCCTTTCTTTTTTTTTTTGTACATACAAATACCCGAATGAATAAAACGTATCAAAAATGACTTCCAAAAAAAGTAGAGCTCACAGATAGAACTATTGCATCTGTTGCTGTTTGACCTGTGTTTATTGTGCATTTTAAATTGAATTTTTGGGGAGATTTTTTTTATCCGCCGATGAATGCGTCATTAATTTGCTGATGGAAACATTCAAAAGTTACCCATTCTGTCCACCCCCCCCGCCCCCCACCCGTGAGGATGGAAAAGGAACGTTATGCTTAACAGAAACAATCGAACAAGTTTCCATCTATTGGCAAACAGCGATCCAAAAGGACTTTAGTTGGAAAAGGCGGACTTTGTTTGGCCACGTTTTATTTATTATACACTTTTATTCTCTGCTGTTGCTTGTGGATGGTGGTTTAAAAAAAAAAAAAGTCTCGTATGGCATTCCACTGGTGGTCAGGTGATCTGCGGAGGGAAGGTTTGAAGTGTTGGAAAATGAAAACGGGTTGTATGATGTCAATGTGATCCACCCCGACTCCGCTGGCATTAAGAATTGCACTTGAGCTGCAGTTCCTTTTATTTTTCTTTACCGCTGTCATGTTGAGCTGCCAACCATTGTTTTGTGTGTGAAAGGAAAAAAAAAAAAGAAACAGAATATGAATATTTATCCTGCAATCCCTCGAAGAACACAAGCAATGGGGAAAAAATTAACTTATTTTTTTCTGTCTTATTTTACTCCTCTTTTTTGATGCTTATTCCTCACTCCTTTTTTTTTTTTTTTTAATGTATATTTCATGGATTATTGTTAAGGTTTTTTTTTTTTTTGCAGGGTGGGTGGGAAAGAGGTTAAAAAGAAATGTAGCCATTTTTGTTTTCATTTTTTGATGTTTTATTCAATGGACACTTGAAATGTAATTGGCCCCTAAGCTGCTCCTAGTGCTGAGCCTCGCCTGTTTAGAGTCACCGGCCTCGTCCAGAGCCGACTCCCCGACCACATTGCGAGGATCATTACAGGCCTGAAACGGGACGAGCTGAACTTTCATTCCCAGCCTGATGTCACCAGGTGAAATGTTCGCCATTCTGTTTTTCGGGGGGGGGGTCTGTGCTGAGGGGAGCTAATTCTGCACAAGACTCACCCTTAGCCAAGACTTTACTGGCAATTATTGAGCCGGCTGCTAAACAATAAAAGGGGTCTGAAACTCCACTTTCCTCCATTGGGAGGATTGTAGTCTCTATTAGACTTGTTTTAGTTGACAAAATGTGTCTTACATTTACGAGGCCTCCGGCTGAAGATTTAAAGAGATAAAACCCAAAAGAACAAAACCTTTGGTTTGTCCGATGGACATGGTTACGGTGCGGAGTTCGACATGTGCGCTCTCTGTGAGCTCGTTTGAGGTTGTTGGACTTGGCACTAAATCAGAAAGTCACCACATTCGGTGCTCAGAAATTAAAAAAAAAAAAAGCCAAAACCACCTCAGAACACCTCAGTGTCCTCTCGCTTTATCGCTTTCTCTCTCTGTGGGGGGGGGGCAGTCTACATTTATTCTGCCCCGTTTTAAGTTATTACCTCCGTCTTATCTTTGTTTCTCTCTCCTTCTTCTTGCGTTGTTTTTATGAAACCACACTGCTGACAGGAAACAGGTCTCAGTGTTTTCACCACGAATGAGTTTCGCTCCGTGTTCAGACCTTCGATCAGTTCTTTGTAGCGTTTTAACCCGCTCAATGCTGCGTCTTACCGCGCTGGGACAAATTGAGTGTTTGGTCTCTTCATCACAAGATTGTGTGTCTGTGTGTGTGTGTGTGTGTGTGTGTGTGTGAAAGCTCCCTGTGGCACTCATATCGTCTCGTGCGGTAAAATGCTCTGATCCCGGATGATTCCAGGGTGGGTTAAAACAAAAACCGAAACAACTGATTTTAGTGAGGCCAGGTCCTGTCCTCTCTCATGTGAGTCTGCTGTGTGTGTGCGTGCGTGTGCGTGCGTGCGTGCGTGCGTGTTCTCCCTGTTCCTAATAAAGCTGTGCTTTAGAAAGGCACCTGGTCCATGACTAGCCTGCACAGATGTCAGTGGGCTGTTTGCCACCTGCTACTCAGTAAATATCACACTTCTGAAGGCTGTTCGTCATAAAGAGCCTCTCCGGTGTAAGATGTAAAAACAAAAGGTTTTCAGTCCAGTGCAGAATAGTCCTGGATCAGCTGATCGGGAGCTCTGACAAAACATTTCTGGCCTTGCTGCAGATTCGTTAGCACATCCTCATCAAAAAGCTGTATTTTTACCTCCCTGTCTAAGGTATAAGTGGCGGTTAAGGTGGAGCTTGGCCAGAAGTGCACCAGCCGGGTGAGGTGGAAGTCGCAGTATCCTTTGTAAAAGCCCACTCCACCCTGGCGTCAGTCTCTCAGGGGGTTGATTTGAGCGAACGGGTCCAGGAAGTCAAGTTCGCCCAACCAAGCGAGCAGTCCCGAGTGCAGTAGGGCATCCCTCCTGTTGTTCTGAACCTGTGGCCATCCTTTGTAAAACATGCACTCTGATGATGATTCTAGCTGTGTAAGTTGATGATGCAATACTTAAAATAAAAACACAAGGATTTTCAAACCTGACGGACTGAACCGAGCTGTTAATACCACGACATGTATCACCGCTGAATGTACTGTAAAGCAATGGCTCACACTAAGTTAAATAAATGTCACTGCAAAGCATCATATATTCAAAAAACACCTCAAGCTCTTTTATATGTATATAAGTCACCTGTTATTCACATGACCGAATGTGCACAAAAACACGACAAACCAGCGGTTTCTTTCCATAATTGATGCATCGTCTTCATAGTGCAAGAGCCTCTCTTGAAAGTGGTTGAGAACCTAGAGGTCTGGACCCCTTTAGCGGGTGGCAAGATGAATCGCAAGAGTCAGAAGAAGATTTCACTTAAAATTCTTTACTTTAAATTTCTCCAATTGTATCTTTTTTCATGCCTATTAATCAGGCATCACGAGAAGCAATGATAACTCCGCTTGAACTGTTTATAGCTGACAGGCAAACCTTTGAGAAAAGGTCGCAGTTTTGTCTACGGTTTAAGTCACAAGCTGAAACCGACACAACTCGTCCCCCTGCTTTGAGACCCTCTGAGCACTTCGGCTGAGCTGAACTGGATTATGTCGTCTCGTAGTGATCTAAGTTCTTAGCGTGCTATTTCATTCTTGATCTTACCGTGCCCAGTAAAGCACGCACATGCTTCATCACACGAGCTTTCAACCACGTCACAGTCTTTGTGAATGGAGAGATTTTCGTGTTGACTCATTTTGTAGTTTGTTTTTTTTTAAATGTGAAGGTAAAATGAGATTGATCAGAAACTGATGTGAAAATTGGATTTTTATCCAAATTTCTGCTTTTAGGTGCCATATTTTTCTAAATTGTCTACACAGCAGTGTATATGTATTGTAAATCTGTGACATGATGGCCATGTGTTCATAGGACTCTTGCAGGGAGAACTAGATTATGCCCCCCCGCCCCCCCCCCATAACACACAACATTAACATCTGCTACATGCATTATTATCCTTAAGAGATTAGAGCTTGTAAGAAACGATTCTGAGGCACGACTTCCCAAGCACTGTGTAAATGTGATGAGAGGACGCTCTCATGAGAAACACTCTGTAGCTGCAGATAATCTGGGTTTGATTGGAGCGTTTACTCTCACTGGCTGTGTGTGTGTGTGTGTGTGTCTGTGTTGCAACAAAAACCGATATTTTAAACAACAGCAAACTGGGAGCCGTTCAGATGAAAGGGCGGGTGCGCGCCACTCGTCGCCTGCGCTCATTTTGAGTGGTTTTTGAAAATTAAACGTTGAAAAACTAATGAATGTAGTCACAGTAAATCTCATAGTTGCAGGGCACAGCCGGTGGCAGATAACTCGCTGTGTCACAAGGATGAAATTACAGCAAGAAAGGCATGAGACTCTTTCTGTCCACTTTTTTAAAAGACAGAACGTCCTTTCTGTCCTCCTCGAAGCCTCTGGACTAATCTGGGACGTTATGATCAAGCCATTTTGTTGTCAGAGCAGTGTCTGAGAGGATGCCCTCATTAGTTTCATGCTGTGGAAAATGCTGCCACCTAGAGGGGAGAAACTCGTTGTGTGCTGATCTGCTTGAATCAACATCTCAGTTCAGCTTTCTTTCTCATCCCTCCATCATGCACAGAAAATATAATTTTGTGAGAAAGTGCCAGTGCTACATATTAATGAAATACATTACATATCAGCACACACACACACACATACACACACAAAAACCCCATAATGAACAGTAATATCTATTACCACTGTGTTCATTTTTAATAATCTGACTCCTGTCCACCACCACAGTGGCTTTTAAATCAACAATCAGAGTGCAGACTTTAACAAATGTACTGTGTTAACTGTTCACATCATGTTAAAGAAGAAAATTTGTAATAATAAGAACCAGACACGGGGGGCAAATTATGTTTTCCATGCACTGGTCAGTTCTGAGCTTTGGGACTGTTTACATTCTCTAATGTGTCTTCTTTTTTTCTTCTTTTTTTTTTAGTAATGGGGGGAAAATGGCACATTTTTATTCTTCTGCAATTTGTCTGATGTTTATGTCAATTATTACATATTTAATGAGGCAATAAATTATTGTATTTATACATATAATTAAACAATTTAAAAAAAAGGAAACTTCCGATACAAAAACATAATTACCAGAATCTTAAGTAGCATGACAAATTCTGAGTTAAAGTTTTTAACCCTAATCACAGGTTGTGCCTGCGTCCCTCCAACAGCCTTAATGAAGTTATTAATTCTATTTTGACCTATTAAAGACACTATGTAATATAGATCTAATTTCTCATCCTCACTCTAATCTAGCACGGCACTAACCACTTGGTGGCACAAGAGGCTAGAAAATAAGCAAAAATCATTTGTTGCTGTCCTTGCTGTTGTTGTATCCACCTTACAACATTTCTATATTAGATGTAATCACACTCCCAGTCTTGTATGATTCGGGGGGGGGGGTACAGCACTGTAACCCGTTTCTGCCTTCAAAGAGTTGATTTAACGACTCTGTTAATGAATGTGTTGTCGCTTTTTACACAAAACAAAAAAGAAGGAAAACACAACTGCACATTCAGCAGATTTCAGTTCCCCGTTCTGCTGCTTTCCAGCTTGTCTCCGGCAGCACGGTGGTTAGCACTGCTGCCTCGCAGTTAGACTAACATCTAGAAGGCCTGGGTTCAGTTCCACCTCGGCCCATCGCTGTGTGGAGTTTGCATGTTCTCCCCGCGGCTGCGTGGGTTTCCTCCCACAGTCCAAAGACATGCACTTACTGGGGTTAGGTTAATTGGCCATCCTAAATTGTGAATGGGTGTCTCTCTGTGTTGGCCCTGCGACAGGCTGGCGACCTGCTCAGGGTGTACCCTGCCTCTCCTCCTATGTCAGCTGGGATAGGCTCCAGCCCCCCCCCGTGACCCCGACCAAGATAAATGAATGGGTGATGGTCTCTTGGACCATGGTATAATCTGAATTCTGTCTCTGGTTTCCTTGTTTGTAATGGCATTAATTTTAATATTTATATACAAAGGAAACATACTTTTGCAAAAACAGGACTTGTTTATAATAAAGGGGGGGTGGGGGGGTTGGAGAGCCTACAGGACTGAATCAACACCCTGAACATCACGAGTTGTGTTTTTGGCGTTGCTTCACTGAACCACTAGGCTGCACACAAGTACCAAACAGCTCATGAATGGGCACCGTGAGCCTCTCACTAAGAGCGGGGCTGCAGACATTTTCTTTTACATGATAGGGCAGTAATGTTCTGATCAGACCCACTGTGAGAATCACACATTAAAGTGTAACTGAATGGATCTTCTGTGTCCTCAGGAAACCCATCAGTCCACCTAATAATGAACAGGTGAACCGATGCCTTCACCTGTTCATGTTAAGCACTGGATGCCACATGCATCTGTTTGTGAGAGTAAAATGTTTGATACAGCTTGATCTGGAAAACATTTTTACTTAAAAAAACAAAAAAAAATAACACCTGATGTTTTTTTGTTTGGTTTTGGGGTTTTTTTGTGGTATTAATTTGACCATCAGGAGATCCCAGTGAGACCAGCTGACTTTTATCCCTCATCAGAAGAAAACCCACACAAACCTTGCCAAGAAGATAGTGCGCACTGTTGCCACCACGTTTGTTCCTCAAAGATAAAGTGACACCTTTGCAAATGATGGTCCTAATCATAACTGTACTGTCCTATTGACAGTCATATATTGCCCATATTTAGGGGTTGCTAGTAAATAAACAGTCAAAAATAGATCACTCCTCTAGGCTGGCAAACAATACAATAAAGTGTACTTAAAAAGATGCAACACAACTGTGACTCAGGAATCACAGCTACTAGCTGTGAGCCTGCCGTCCAAGAAACATCAATAAAAAGCTGTTGACTTTTCCCTCGATTGAGGGTTCGGGAGTGATGAAGAGTATCACGACTGCCGCACTTGAATCTAAGTGCTAAGAGCAGATTTCGTCATCTGACATTGTGGCGCTCGCTCGGCGACGGAAACCAGCCGCCCGCCGAGGAATGATTGCCCCTTAAGTCACCAGCTGAGAGAGGTGACCCGCTGCGGCTGACGGGGTTTGAAAGGACCGGGCGCCTCTCTGTGGTTCTGCTGCTGAGGCTGGGTTTAAAACGGTCCGTCGACGCGAAGCAAATATCCCAGAGACAGGTGCCGGGATCTTAAACCAGAAGTGTGGCTTTTGGAAAGTGTGATTTTCCAAGTTGGCCGCACTTCAGTGAAGGTCATGTGTCACTCCTGTGACACCAGAGGTCCTTAAATGCTGTAGAAAGACATGAGAGAGAAAGGTTGTTGTGAGGAATGTCAAAGGAGGGGGCTCTGCTCCACTTTCACTCCCCTCATGACTCATACTCTGGACCTCATTTCCATATTGTAGTTGTCCCCCCCCCTTACCCAGGCAACCAATTACTGCACTGAGAGTGCAACAGTGGGAGTCCATGGGGGATTATGAGGAGGTAAAAGTAAGCAGGCCATCGGGGCTGAGTGTGTGGGGATATGTTGGGGGTGGGGTTGTGGAGGGGTTCCTCCAGTGATGAGCATGAGTCATCATCCCCACAGCGCCTGGGCTTCTGACATCACAGCAACCTTATCAGAGGAGGAACGCAATTCCCCGCGAATGTCTTTCACAGCTGATGGATGAGGCAGCAGGGGGCTGATAGCACAACAAATTATGCATCATGTCTCTGAGGCATGTAGTCAAGACCTGAGGCGTGCTATAATAAGGAGACAGGTGTGTGTGTGCAGCAGAGTGTCTGTGACATCCGTTTGACAGACAGTGAGGGAAACTGTAGTTGCAGGGAGAAGGACTGGTTTTCGAGGCTGGTCGACGTCATGCCCCGACCGGGCTTCAGGGCACCCGATCGTGACGAGAACCTTCCCCCTCTCTCTCTCTCTGTGCCTCTGCTGCAGGTTTATTCATGCTGTCAGGATGAGGAGACCCAACAGGCACATAGGTCCTTCACTCAGCTCACGTAGTCCAGCTTTTTCGGTCCTTGGCCAAAGAATTGTGAAAAGCCCGAATGGAAAATGTGTGCGTTGTGACCTGTGAGTCAGCCAGACAAAAGAAATCTTTGAGAGGCGTCACACGAGGTTCTTGCTAAGAGCTTGTTGACCAGTTGCATTCAAGTAGACAAATCTGCAGGGAGAGAAGGAGCTTCGACATACGGAGTGAACGGGAGTCAAGAAGGGCCACGAATCCTGTGGTCCAAACCTGCTGCATCCTCATTTATCTCCCAAATGCTGCTTTAACGTGTTAAAGGGTTCTTTGCGTCCTCCTTCTGTTTATTCTCCTTCTGAGTCGTCCAAGGCTGAAAATTTCCTCCACATTATGCATAAATTGAATCCATGGATCCAGAGGGATATCTGGATCTGGATAGGTTTTTCATATTTTCATGAGAACATCACGGGCATGACTTTTTTTAAATGCCAAATGTCAACACAGATCTGGATCAGCTCTAAAAATCAACTATTTCCTTCTAAGCTAGACTAACCGCTACCTCTGGTAATAATAATTATAATAAACATCATGCAAACTATGACGTATGACTATGCTAACAACCAGCCAAACCAAACCAATCAAATAACCCATGTGGTGGAGGTAATAAATCCAGTCAGTTTAAGTGTAGATGTGGAAATAACCCAGCGGCTCAGATAAATGAACTTTCTGCTTAGCAGGTGGAAATCCCTGAGGAGACAGGTGCACGGTTTGTAAAGGAAGCTGCTTTTACCTTCTTAAGGAAGGCTGTAGGCTATTTTGGGATTTTAAAAAAAACATCCTGACGTCTCCCCGAAGGAGATTTATTTCCACTTTAGGTTAATTTTGACCTTCAGTAAAGGAACTGTAAACAAGAATTCTTCTTTATTTTGACTGCAGAAACTCTTTTATTACTTTTAACCCGATTCTGTCTTACCTTCAGCCAAACATGAGAAACACTGCAAGCAAAAAAAAGTCTCAGCAATTCAGCAGGTGCTTCACAAACTACCTGGCCTTGGAAGCAGAAATTGAAATGAGACGTGACAGCCGCGTCCGTGTTACCAGTGGAAACCTCATTAAAGTGGGATTGTGGCTGGTGGACGTAATCAAATCAGTCATCAAATTAATAACACAGCAGAAACGATCTTGCACCACTTTCTGCCACCAGATCTTTTTATCACCAGCTAGTCTTGCGTATGAACGCTCACATGCCTCTTTGTGTCTTTTAAACGAGAACGGCCTTCATTAAGATTTCAGCACAGGATCCTAAAGATGCCCGACATGCTTTCAGGGGTGCGATGAAGTGCCGTACCCAAGTTTGACGGGTTGTTTTTTTCTACAGCAGTTTCAAAAAAGTGGACGGAAAGGATGTTGCAGGGATTTCTTCTGTCAAGACTTGCAGACCTGTCGGAATTTTAACCCAATTTCCCGTGCTTTAAAAAAAAAAAAAGAAGGCAATACTGAAATGTGAATATGCACTTTGTAATATATCCATCCATCTTCTTCCACTTATCCTTTTCAGGGATGCAGGGGGGCTGGATCCCATCCCAGCCGTCATAGGGCAAGAGGCAGGGCACGCCCTGGACAGGTTGCAGTGCTTACACAGAGAGACAGACAACCAACCATTCACACTCACAGCTAGTTTAGGATCCCCAATTAACCTAAACACACTAATTGCATGTGTGTGTGTGTGTGTGTGTGTGTGTGTGTGTGTGTGGGAGGGGTGGGGCGGTGGGGGGCTGGAGTACCCAGAGAAAACCCAGACAAATGCTACATGTCATGAAATGCTGTGACGGGCAGGTTTTAGGACCCCAGTGCAGGACTCTTGAGACACATGCTTAACTTTAACTTCAGCCTTTATTAGCTGGGACACTCGGGACAACGCTGGGTGGGGCCAGCAGAGCAAACTGCAAAACTCACTTGAGCAGACAGACTACAGAGCACACGACAGGCAGGAACTGACAACTAAGACGTGACAGAGAACGAAGGGAAATAATAAATACACATCAGGGCAATCGGGGAAATGGGACACACCAGGGAGCACAGCTGAACAGAATCGCACTAACAAGACAGAGGAAGCAAAGCTGAATATAAAACCCATGACACGAAAGACTATCAAAATAAAACAGGAAGTGACTGAACATGATCGACAGAAACCAGAACTAAGGCATGTGGACTCGATACAGTAACCAGACAAACACAGGGGCATAGAGATAGAGACAAAACCAGGGAGCCAGGCAATAAGAGTCAGAGAACATAACCAGAACTAACAAACCAAAATCCTAGGAACATGAATACCAGGAACAAAATCAAGAGGGTCCTGGTGGTCGATTTGAACCCAGGACTTTCTTGCTGTGGGGCAATAGTGCTAACTACCACACCGCCGCCCCTTGGAATATATCACTCACATCTTTTAGAGAGATAAATTCAACAAATCCAAAATGTGTGATTTGTTCATGTCCTCTGGAACAAAGCGCTTTCTGACACCGGTATTATCAGAGTGATCCGTGCGTGTTAAAAACTAAAATATGAAAATGCTTCATGACACGATGTGATGCGCACAGTTCACTCCAGAATGAAATGTTCACATTATCCCCCTGTTATTTATTTACGAAGACTGTTTTGGTGCGCGTTGCCAGCTCATCCTCTCTCTGACAGGCCCAGCTCATTTACACAGGAGGCAGCTTTTAATGCACCTTTCTGTAGCATTAATGAGACGGGGCTATCACTGCTGACTCGTGATTTTCCAGCGTGAGGGGTCACTGTCGTGAAGCAGTTCACAGTCTGTAATCGTGTCCTCCGTTTGCCCGAACCGAACCAGCGGACCAGCAACGGTAAAACTGGAATGAATGGAAACCAAACAAATGAACAAGTGGAAGAAAAAGAAAACAAAAATCACCACAAAATGCAAACCACAGCAGGAAAACCGCCAATCAGAAATGTCTGTTTTGCTTTCATGTCAGCCATCTTTGCCCGTGTTTCTTTCTTTCCTTGTGATGTGACATCTGACTACTAATGCAGAGAAATGTGAGTGAGCAGCAGAGACATGTTCAGAGGTTTGTGCAGTATATGAACAACAGTTACCTTTGTTTCCGTGAAGCTGGTCCCCGTCCTCCTCTCAACTCTCCTCCACCGTCTCTGTTTTGCTGAGCGTCAGCTCTTTAGCGGTGATTGTTGCAAAGTAGCACTTTTGCTGATGGAGTGATGTGTCATTTCCACTGTTGTGCTGCACACACAGGCAGACACTTCTACATAACTAACTACTAATGACACATGTGGGTGACACACACACACACACACACACACACTGCACTCCTTCACAGTGTCACACAGACAGGTTGCCCTTGTTGAACACTCAAGGTTAGGTGGGAGTATTTTTGTCAAGCTGTCGTTACAATTATGTAACGGCTGACTGTCGCTCCTTTTTGCACTTCGCTATTTATTTCTTTTGTAATCGCCTCCTTTCATCCTCATTCTTTTGCCTCCATCGCGATATGTCCCTCATGATTTGTTCCTCTCACGCTTTCACTCGTCTTTGTCTCCGTCTCTGTGTCACGCAGTGTGACATGTCACTGTTTGGAGGAAGACCGCAGGGGTCCATCCTCCCTGCCTGACTTACCCTTCACTCCTCTCGTTGCTGCATCACTCCTAATCCGCCCTAAATGATTTGGTGACGGTGAAGCCCAGCGGTAAGCAGGGGGCGTGCGCTGAATATTTAAATGGGAAAGGTGGGCTTCTGTTTATTATGTAGATTTTTGACAAATGAAGGGGATTCAGGGTTGGGTTTAAAGTTAGCTCGGCAAGTGGCAGAGGATTCAGATTATTTTACTTTTTGATGAGGTAGCATGGCTGGCAGCTTATTAGCTTTAATTATATATGAGCCCCACTTGGCTGCTGCAGTTTCAGGGTTTTGCTGTTACGTGTGCTGGCTCACAGTCAGGATGCCACGGGTGTCTGACACTGGAAAGAAAATCAGGGGTTTTTTCCCCACCCCGACAAGTCAAAATAATATAATGCAGTTTACACATCTGCCAAAGGGGACATTTTTCATTGTTTTCAAAAACATAAAAAGAAAAAAAAATTACAGAGAATTTGGCAGGTGTTGGCAGTTCCTCTTTACTGTGAAGTCCCTCATCATGCTGTCCTCTAAGTCTAGTCCTCTATGTGTTCAGCCATGCACAGCAGTCACACAGCAACAAGCCGGTAAAGCAAACAGTATTTCACCGTAGGCTGCATATGAAAAATGGACTTGGTTACTTCCATGTCGCCCACAGGCTTGAGAACTCCTGTAGCGTTACGGCCATCGCCATCTTGTTTTTCTGGTGTCTGAAGTGACCATATCTGAATGAGAGACTGGAGTGCTAAGTTAGCAGCTAACACTAGTAAGGTGCAGGGGCATCACACAGAAACACATACTGTATTTATATGTTAGTTAGTATTAAAATAAAATAAAAAATGACCTGGAGCACAGATGTCTGGTACTTTTTGTTGTTTATCCTGGTTCAGGGGGCAGAAGGAGGTGGTTATTTTATTTTATTTTATATTTTATTTTATTTTATTTTATTTTATTTTATTTTTACCAGGCTGTAAACAGGTTTATTTCTGCTGGGAAACTGGGCATGTTTACATGAGGGACTCTGGGGACTGAACCAATCTCAGTTTTCGGCTCTTCCAGACAGACTGTTCCATTTTTTTTTCAGCCCCTGGAGACTGCTGCTTGATGAAGACCAAAATCAGAACTGAAAGAAAAACAAATTTTTGGCTTGCACAAATACGGCTTCAAGTAACTGTTAAAGTCACTCCCTGTTTGCATGGAGATGCACAATATGGACAAAAGTACTAGGCCACCTACACGTTACACCTGCAGCAACTGCTCGGCCCATGCAGCAAAGCTCCCGACGCACAGCTACACCAGAGGAGGTTTGTAGCTCTGCGGTCACTGAGTCAGCTGAGCGCTCGGTGACCACGCTCTGTAACTTCCTGGCTAAATGCTTCCACTTAGCAACACTATGACAGTTGATCACTGAACATCTAGAAGGGAAGAAGTTCCATGAACTGACTTGCTGACGCTCAAATTCAGTAACCATATGCTAGCACAAAATCTGTGTGACCATTTTGATGTACCAGCTTCTATGTGGGGCCTCCTTGCTGATGACTACATCGCTGCTGGTGCAGGTATTTATAAAACTGATCAGTACTAATTTCAATTCTTATTTATTTCTTTTACTAGATACTATATCTGTATGCCTTTGCGAGATACTGCTACAGATATTTTTATTTGGTGTGTCTCAACATCTCCTTTTTGTGTGACTGATAACAAAAGGATTAAAAGAATCGGTGCGGTGGTTTCAGCGGGCAGGAGTGGGACGGCTCAAATGGACAAAAGTCTTATAGTCTTAAAGGGCAAGGCGGGCAGAGGGGACTGAGCCAGTTGGAGCAGCTGCCCTGGAGATGTCTCAGATGATAATCATGCACACTAATGCTGTTGACTCAGACTTTCAGGGCTTGGCAGGAAAAGTGTGCAACCACAAGCCAGGCTGGAGAGCGAGCAGTGCATCATATCACACAGTTCTGCTTTGCTCTGAAAGAACTGAGATTATACACATTGTATGTGTTTGTAGGGCTTGGATGAAGTCACATTTGTAAAATTACAAGTGAACAACATCACGAAAATAAATGAACAGGATTTACATGTTGGACATAAACTCTATTAGGAGGTCCCGGTTTTGGGATTGTCCATTAATAAACTTTCTGAAAGTCCAGACTCTATATGAGGTTTGTTTTTGTTGTTGTTTTGTTTTTGTTTTTGTTTTTTTAATGATCCTTATTGATTTCCATTAAAATTCCAGAAAGGCTTACTTGCTAAAGATGCAGCCCCCCCCCACAGTAGTGACCACGCTGCTGCCGCCTTACACCTGGTTATGCCGCGGTTGATTCACTGGCAGGGCACCTGGTTTGTTTTTGATGAAAGCATTTTTATGAATGCAGCTCTGTGTTTGCGGTGCAGTGAGTGAGTGCTGGGAGGTCTGATTACGCCAGCAAATATGTCAGCGCTGGGACGGGAAGACATCATGGAAAGCGTCAGAATCACATCATCCGAAGGCTTCTGAATTTGTATGTGTGCGTGTTTGTATGTGTGCGTGTTTGTGTGTGTGTGTGTGTGTGTGTGCACTTGGATTACTCATGCGGTTGGAACATAAATCTGTAGACAAAGTCATATTGCGAGGACGCTTTTCACAAAAAAAGAGTGACATAAGTCATGACATTTTAGCACAGAGACAAGGTTAGGTCTGGGTTGAGCTAACGGTAGAGGTTTGGCAGGTATCCTAAATGTTTCTGTTCCTGGGGCGACAAAAAGCACGTGACAGTGTCTGAAGAAAGGAGATGGGAAGAGGATGCTGGTGAGTCACCAATATTGTTGGTATGTACGACAAAACACACCGGCCACCCAGTCATGTCTCCATCTGGCTATCTCACTCTCTGTATATCTCTGTCTCTCTTGCAGCTGCCTCCCAGCACCACTACAGGGCCAGGCAGCAAACCCCCGGATGATTCACAGAGCACACATTTCCAGGCAGCTGAGGCGCTGCCACCAAAGGTCTGATTATCGAGCCGTCTTTCATCATGAGCTAGGTTTACTTTCATACGGTGCAACAGTAAAAAGCATAATTTGGCTCATGTAGCTGATACTTCCCAAACTAATTTAACACATATCCATGTGCACATCAAGAATAGACAGGACGAGCAGCTGTATATATATATATATATATATATATATATATATATATATATATATATGAGTATTGTTCAGTAGGTGACATATTAAAAATATCATGTAATATGAGAGTGTTATTTTTCCCCAAATAATGAGTCTGGTTAAAATAAAGTGCCCTGTCTTTGAAATGTGTTTTTCTTTCAGTTGTTATTTCTTTACATTTGCTTGATTTTACCAGCCTTGTACGATTCCTAATTATTCCGAGCAGTAGTTTCTGGTCCTGCGCTCTCACCACGGTGTGTTGGGTCTTTAAGTACACTCACCTGCCACTTCGCTAGATACACCTGTTCAACTGCTCGTTAGTGCAAATATCTAATCAGTCGCTGACACGGCAGCAGCTCAGTGCATCCAGGCATGCAGACATGGTCAGGAGGACCTGTTGAAGTTAAAATCAAGTGTCAGAGTGGGGAGGAAAGGTGATTGAAGTGACTTTGAACCTTTACAGAGAATGGCCTGAAGAAGAGGAAACATATTCAGTGAGCGGTGGTTCTCTGAGGGAAATGTCTTGCCGAGCTCAGAGGAGAATGAAGCTGAAGCCGTTCTAAGCTGTCAGCCAGCAGCTGGAAGCTGGGGCTCCAATTCGCACAAGCTTCCCAAAATTGGCCAACAGAAGGTTGGAACAATGTCGCCTGGTCTAATGAGTCGACCTCTGCTGTGACGTTCAGATGGCGGGTTAGCAGTTGGGCATAAACATGAAATCACGGATCCATCCTGCCCGATATGAGTAGCCCAGGCTGGTGGTATGATGGCGTGGGAGATTTTTTTTTTTTCTTGACACACTTCCCATCCCTTCATGGCCACGGTGTACCCATCGCTTCCAGCAGGATGAGGTGCCATGTAACAAAGCTTAAATCATCTCAAACGTGATAGTGAGTTCAAATGCAAATAAAATCACTGCATAATGTTGGGATACTTAACCACCTTACTTGTCCCTTGTGTGAGGTAACTTCCAAAATCACTGGATTCTTCATTGATAAGCGATAAGATAGGACCCCCCCCCCCATGGATTTTTTTTTTTTTTTTTGCTTTTTAATTTTGCTTTCTAAGCCAGCTCTTCACTGTTGTCAGCATCTTACTCTTCATCTAACCTCAGCTGCATTTTCCTCTGCACAGAGGAAGGAGGACACCGCAGGAATTCACCTGCTGCGGAGGCACTTTTAAATACTTCACCTTTTGTCATCTCCCACAGTCCCTGTAAGTGAAGGTGTCTGCCTTTATCGGCTCTATCGCAGCTCGAACCCCTCTATTAGCATATCTTCACAGCGGATGACTGGTATGATGGTGGAGATGACGCTCATGTGAGGATAATGACTAAGTCTTCCTCTTCTGTGCACTTAATCCTCATGGATTGGCTGTAATACTGGAGCACGAGAACGATAATTGCTACGTCAACGCCACTAGCAGCGACACCCCCGCACCACCACCACCACCACCGCTTACAGTAGAGGAGGGAAACTGTGAGCGCAATACAAAGTCAGCGAGGCGTCTCTGTTCGCTACAGAGCTGCGAGTTTGTGGGTGTGTGTTGTGTTTGTACTTTGTACAGTGTTTGTGTGTGTGTGTGTGTGTGTGTGTGTGAGTGTGGACACTGTGCAACGGCTGCTGTGTAGGTGTTTTACAAAGCCTGTGTGTATTATCATTGTCTACTTGTGTATTTGGGAACAGCTGCACACAGCTGATCCTTTGTTCGTTTGTATTTGTGTGAAAGAGCATCGCAGACATTCCTTTGTCGGTTCATCTTTCTCCGTCTCCGGGCTCCTCCGAGTGGCGGTGCGTCCCTCAACAAAAACAGAAACAACAACAACAACAACATCCTGTCACCAGTCCAATTAAAGGTGAGACTGTGGCAGCGTAAGATCTGGTATGCCCGGCACTTGGCGTCATTCACACTTTATTACATCACAGCTAATGAGAGAACCTCGAGGGATGGGGATGAATTCATAACTGTGAGGGAGTCACGTTTTCATCTGCCTCTGATCTGCAGCGGTCTGCTCCCCCGATGCATGCCTCCCTGACTCTGGTCAACAGGAAACGAGGAGGGGTGAATCACGCTGGGTATACGGCAGTGTCATCACCACGCGTCTTACTGAAAGCTTTGTGACAAGACTTGGTCTGGTTTCTAAGAAGCCTCCACCACTTCATCCTGAAGTAGAGGAGCGACTTCTTATCACTTCTCTTTCTCTCGTGTCTTTTTTATATTACTTTGACAGCCAGCTGGGGCTCTAAGTGAGACTACTGTGATTGTGTAAGTGTCTGACAAAGGACCTGCTATCACAATTACAGTAATGCTTACCATATTCTATTAACTGGTCGGTGCACGCTCCAGCCCTCACATTTACTCATGAGCTGTGGTTGGTGACAAATAGCATAAGACACCAGCAGCAGAAGTGAGCTTCCTCCTAAGGATGCCTTGCCTCACTCTTACACATGGGTGAGGATCTCGGTCATTCCAGAGGAACTATAAACAGAAGCTATTTGAGGTGGTTTGGACATCTCTGTGACTTTCAGGCGTGTCCAACAAGCATCAAGGCGTCAGAGCAGGTCCAGGACATGCTGGAGAGATTATGGAGGTAGAGAATCCGGGGCAGCTTTGCTTTAACTGCTGCCCCTGCATCCCAGATTTGGATAGGTGGTAGGAAACGTCCAGTACTTGACAGGTACAGCGTGCCTGGCACTTAATGATACTCCAAAGTGGCATTTCTTAGATCGTTGTGTCCCATTGGAAACGAGCTTTAACTGTGTGTTCAAATAGAAAGTGAACCAGCTTTGCACCTCAAGCCGTTTATGTGAATGTGACATTTAAATAATAATAAAAAAAAAGAGTCAAAACAGTGCGTCTACAACCCAACGCACCAGCTGTACGTGTTGACTGTAAGCTAATAATGAACAGATGTTTCCTCCCTGTCTCTCCTGTTTCTTCTCATCGCCGCGTGATCGTGAAGCAGACACATTAAGCTCGCACACTTTTTGTCTGTGCAGATGCCTTCCTGCACCAACGTCACGCTCCTGCTTGCATTTTGTCTGTTGAGCTTGTATGCACATGTGCCGCATTAAAAATGACTGAATTAAAGATTATTTTCTGTCTTAATTAAATAGCATATCCATAAAAGGTCAAGGCATCTACACAAAATGCTGCAACCACGAAAGTGACTTCGCACTTTTTATACACAAATTATATAATTGTTTGAATTGTTAAATGAATTCAGTTTTTTTAAACACTTTTCTTCAATAATTGAACAGTGATCAATTAAATTCTTGTTTTGACATGGCACTTTATTAGTAACCTGAATAAAACCTAAGCTGTACGTCGCTTTTGTCAGATATTCTGATCAAAGCTTAGCAAACACTTTTTGCTTTGGTAACAAGAAAAATGCCGGCATGGCCGCTCAGATGACCCCCCCCCCCCGTATCTGACAAGGCTGAGCTCAAAAAGAAGGCCCGAGGCTGGTGTTGGGGGGGGGTATTTTTGTAAACAGGAACAGGGGAAGATGAAACAAGGTGTTATTCTGAGAGAGGAAGAAGCCCAAAATTGAAGTGGGGTTTTTAGTCCGGTGGGTGCGCACTCAGAGCCAGGTAGTGATTTTGGAGGATCAGCTGAGTGGGTCACATCCTGTTGCATCAAGTCAATTTGGGGTTGGCCGGCCACTCTGCCGTCTCAGCGCCCGGCAGCCTGCCTCCTTCATCTGCTGTCTGAAGAGGAGCGACATACAAACGCAGCCAGTGTGCGAGTGTGTGGACATGCATGCGAGTGTTTTGCTAAAAGAGTATGAGTCATAGCTTAATTATACAGTAAAGCTCCTTCTCTGTGTGTGCTGCTTCTCCCTTTTATTCCGTTTCTTTCACTGTTTCTCTTCATTCTCTTTTTCATCTATCTAATTGGCTTAGTGTCTCTTTGTCTCTCTGAATGTGTGTCAGTGCCTGCAGGCTTGTCACATTTGCCACTTCTCTTTTTCTTCCTCCATCTGTCTCTCCTTCTTTCGTTTTTCATTGTATTTCATTGTTTATGCCCGCGGGCTTCTGTCTCTCTCTCAATATGTGTGTGCCCCTGCAGGACCGAGGCTGTTTCAGCGTGCCATGACGTGTGAATTAAATATGAGATGGGGCAATAAGTACATTCCATGGAAATGGTTCCTATTTTGATATATTTGGACAGGCAAACATTCAATCCTCTCTGGAACAGTGACTAAAGATAAAGATGCTATTCTGAAGCCGGCGTGGGCTCCTGTTTTTAAATGTTAGTTGTTTTGTGTGTATGCGCGCGTGTGTGGTGGACGGTCAATATCTCATTAAAATTGATTTCTCAGATGATGTCATTCTTCAGCTGGGGCTTGATTTGAGGCAATCAGTCGCAGACACAAGGCCTCTAGAATTAAAATAAGAGGCCAGGCTTTGATGCTTTACTGGACTCGTCATTATACTTGCTAGTATAACCTAAACGCCTGCGGGCAGGTGCACTACAGTGCTGTCATTGATGACTTTGCATCAAGCACAGGGAAGCAGACAAAGGCGGCAGTGCGGCTCTCTGATGCTGCTTGGTGCTGAATGGCTGCGGGGCTGTTTGACTATTCATCATGTGACAGTCTATAAAAGAAAAGTTACTCTCCCTCTCAAGAAAATGTGTATTTACTTCGCTGATAAGATATGAAAAGCACAGGCACAGAAACAAACATGAAAAACAATGCAGGATAAAAAGAAGGCAGAGGACACGTATACTGTTTTTGTATTTAAATTCAAATTTCACTGTGTTCTTTTTTTTCATAATATGGAGAAAATATGGAAACCACTAAGAGCACGTGTTGTATTAGACATCGATAGTTGTTCTAATAACTAAATATTACTGACTTATTTCAGGATTACGTCTAAGAGATACATTTTCTAACTAATGTCGGTCACTCCGGGTAGACAGCCAACAAACTGATAGATTAAACTGACTTCATTTATCAAAATGTTTTTGGAAATCACCCAGACTTTCGCCTTCATTCTGACTCGAGGGGGCGTTTGTATAAATTTTCCCAGTGGGGAACTAATTCGTTCGTATTAATCAGACACCTCATTGTTGCACTATTGTTTTTTAATCAAAAAAAGGTGAAGTGCAACAGCTTGGGCTGACTGACAATGACATAAGTGGGTCTGTCACTCATTCCCTTTTTAGAAAGAAAGAAAGAAAGAAAGAAAGAAAGAAAGAAAGAAAGAAAGAAAGAAAGAAAGAAAGAAAGAAAGAAGAGATGTGTCACAGCAAACTCTGGTGGAGTTACTCTGAGCTATTTACTATGGTATGTAGTCAAAGAACCAGAATGTTGTTGTTATTGTGTGTGACCCTTCACCCCCCCAGACATGTGAAACCTCCAGCATGTCTGCCCGGGTAGACATTCCTGGAACACCTTACACCTAGCTATCCAGGAGGCATCTGCTTAACTGGTTCTTTCTAATTCAGAGGAGCAGCGGCTCCACTCTGAGCCCCTTCTGGATGGCCAAGCTTCTCACTCTGTCTCTGAAGCCTTGATTATACTACCGCACTGTATCCACATGTGTGAGTCTGCTGGGGTCCCGTTGGGTCTGTGGGAGCACGAAGGTACATGTGGATGTCCACGTGCTTGCAAATGTTTTTGACCATGTGGACTCATCTGCTGAGAATTTACATTACCAACTACACATGCATCCCAGGTGGTGGATTTCAAGTGGACTTCAAAGAAGTATCACAGGAATGGCCACTTGGCTTTTGTATCGCCAGCTGTCCATGTTTGTGTCTTCAGCAGAATATAATCAAGGCTTAAGGGTGAGCCTATGCTCTTTTTCAAGGAAGCTCATTTCTGCCTCGTGCATCTTATGTAATCACATTTTTTTAACCCCCCTTTTTTTTTAGTATTTACCCATAAACTTGTGACCACAGGGAACAAAGTTGGACCAGTACACTGACGCTCAGCCAACCCTTCCCCACTACAGACCAGAACTGCACATCACTGCAGATGCTACGCCGTCTCTTTTCTTCCCTAATCATGAACAAAAACTTGAATATTTTAACTCCTCCACCTGAGGAAGCAACTTATCCCCAACCTGGAGCGGGCTTCTTCCCTTTTCATGGTGAGAAATGTGCCTGGTTCTCATTCCAGCTGCTTCGCACTCTGCTGCGCAGCGCTCCAGTGCAAGACTCAATGAAACAACACAACCAAACCATCCACAGACAGTTCAGACAACATGCCAAGACCACAAAAGCAGAAACCTCCTGCTAATGCACTCGCAAGCATATGCTGTCATGTAAAAATAACAATAACAACAATAACAAATGTGTTAATAAATAGAAGAAAATTGATGATAATAGCAATAATAATAACAATAATGATAGCATATGATAATATAAACAATGTGTGAATTAGCATTCTGATTATAACAAAACAGCTTTGAAAGCTTTTATTTCAGCTGACTTGTGTTTTAGATGGGGGGGGTCCATTTCTTCAACAAAACCTTTCGTCTTGTTTTCAGAAAAAAATCAAGCTCGAAAGAATCCAGAATATTTTAAATGTTCATATACTGAAAAGCCGTAAAGGCTCCTCCTGTTGAGCGTGTGTTGCTCGGTTCGTGTATTTACAGCGCGGCAGGAATCGCACCCACGTGCGTTTGAACACACGCACAGTTTCTCCCTCTCGCGCTCTATATGACACACATGCGTATACATGACTGCAGAGCGGTTTGAACCACAGGTAAAGCAGAGAGTATGTTTAGTGGCACATGATTCACCCTTCAATGAAAAGGAGAATGCCTATGTGCCTTTGATTAAAACCTCTCCTCCCTCTCTTTGTCCAGCTCACACCACCGACTTAATACTGCTTTTACACCTCTATACGTAAGAAGGAGCTCAGAATAACACCCCGCCCTTCATCTTCCACTCCTTAAAGGCCGCCCAAGGCCTTGTGGGAGGCTGCAAAGCAGTGGTGGTGACGACCGTGACCTTAAGCGAGCTCCTCCGAGGAGAGGCTGAGATAACAAAATCATCTAGCCAGCTGGAGGCAACTGCATCCAGGCGTGAGTCATCAAAAGGCCCGAGGGAGCGGGCTGGTCCCTTGGGGAGTCACACCAGATAGTCAGGGGTTGCCAAAGACGGAACGGAACAGGAATGGCATCAGAATTTGAGGGCGTGTACTTCATACACAGTGACTATACATAGAGTCATGGTTATGATGTTCATAGATCTCACAACATCTGTGGTGTTTGTTTAAATCTCTCTCAGCTTTGATCACCCAGATCTGGAAACAGAAAGCGGTTCGTCCGCCATCCCACGTCCCCTCGTTCTCCTCTGAATCCAGATGTTTGAGTCTGTCCTTGTGTGCCTCTCCTAGATATAATTAGGCTGTGCTTTAGGTGTTCCTACTTGTTTGCTTCAATAATCTTTCCTGTTCCCACATCTACGGGGTAAAGGTTCTTCTATTTATTTACTTTTTGTTAAGGGACCTTTTCTATAGATGAAGATAGATAGAGTTCCGTTTCTGAACGCTGAACCAATTTAAAACCCCTCGAGGCCATTTTGTGATTAATGATATGAAACTAAATTTGGCAGGCACGCAATGAACTCAATGAAGATCTAAACTCAATCTATCCAGAAGCTTTGATTCATACACTACAAAACAGTCCTCGCACTCTTGAAAGCACGATTTGGGCCTAAACGTTGACACTGACTCAGATCTTATTGTGACACATGACAAATCAAGGCTGGCAAAAACACAAACATGGGTGACTCACGGAGAAGGCATGTGCATACACAATCGACACTGTGTGAGCAGGTACTTGATGGGCACTCCTCAAATATCTCTTTTCCACCCTACCTGTAATAAAGGTGTTTCCTCTCATGACATCAGAGACAAAATATTCTGGTGTGAATCTTTTCTTTTCATTTACCCCTGACATTACAGAAAATTTTATTTTCTAACCTGGAATATTTTTGCTCCATTAGAGTGTAAAATATATAATCAACTTAAACAGAAAGGCAACAGTAAACGATTATTATGAGTAGGTCGTTGGAGTGCTTGTGGAAAAGAAGCAGCTTTGTTAATGGCATGAGGCTGAGTCACCGATCTCAGCCTCACCTCTGAACAGCACTGCGCTGCTTTGTTGTTGAACGTGTCATTGTTTCTGCCTGCTGGGTATAAAAATAAATACCTCATGTGAAACTGAATTACTTCGGTTTTTATCTAACAGGAGATGTTGGAGGGGTGTACATCGTTTCTCACGATGACACCCCCGCAAAGTTTAGTGGCATTAAAAAACGTGGAATTGAAATATGCATTTGCTGTTGTGTCAGCTGGATGATGAGATCTGTGCTGGTTTACATCTACATGCTAAATTTATAGCTGGCGACCAGAGTCGGTTGGAGTAGCACAAAGACTTTGTGTAAAAAGTTAGCTTTTATCTTTCTAAAGGTAACGCTGTCATTCAACCAGAACCTGAAAAGCTCACTTGCTAACACAGCAAACGGCTCCCTTAATCAGTGACCTCAGTAAACACTTTCTTTGTCACCAGTTTCAAATATTATTGAATGTAACATGATGTTAATTTTGTAACTTCTGCACCACATTAGAGTCAAAGAGTGTGATAAAGCAGAGTTTACTACCTTCTTATTGACAAGTCACTAGCAGATGAGCATCCCTCGCTCTCTCAGTCACATCCACCCCTCACTACTCGTGTTTCAAAACGCCAAGATGGCACCAGCAAAAAAAATGCCCAGTTTGAGGCTTCAAAGCAGGACTTCGCTAACCAATGGGTGACATCGCACTGGCTACTACTGGGCAAAGGTCTTGACCCACCCTTCCTTTCTTCATATTTTGCCAGGAAAATTGTTGCGGTGATTTACTGACATGTGCAAGCATATGTGGAAGTACAGCATATAAGGTAAAAACTGAGTTTGTACAGTTCTAACGAAACTAATAGTCAGAATTTGGTGTAACCACTTTTGGCAAGCTTTCTTGTAAATTCTTTAAACAGTCCTCAGGAATAGTTCTCCAGGCTTCCTGAAGGACATTCAAAGCCCTTCTTTGGATGTTGGCTGCCTTTTGTTCTATTCTCTGTCAAGATGATCCAATACTGCTTCAATTATTTCGAGGTCCAGGGTATGGGGAAGCCAATCCATGACTCAAAGTTTTCCATAATGTGTGTGTGCTTTTTTTTTTTATCCAGCTATGTTTTTATTGCATTGTAGTGCATGGAGTCATTTTCAAGCTGAATATTTAAAGCTGTTGCATTCATAATTAGCCCCGGAGGTCAATTTTGACATGAGAGAGCCAAGCCTGAAAGAGGCGCAAGAAGTGGTGAAAACAGCCGGCGTCAGCTCAGCCCCCGGATCAAGTGGAGTGCCTTACAGGGTGTGCACACAATGCCCAAAGTTACTTCAACTCCTCTGGAAGCTAATCTGTTGTCAGTTTGTGGAGATTTGATGAAGGGGTCTGGAACCTTAAAGGGGAGACTTCCACAAGTATTAGAGAGAAGCAGCTGTGGTAGAGTGGGTTGTTTACCATTCAGAAGGTTGGTGGATCGATCCCTGGCTCCTCCTGTCTGTGTGTCGACGAATCCTGAGTTGTCCATTGGACAACAATCTATCCATTGGAGTGTAAGTGTGTGAATGTTAGACAAAAGTGCTTAGACATGTATGAATGTGCATATGATTGGGTGAATGAGACTTATAGGAAGTGCTTTGAGTGATCAAACCGAGTAGAAAGTACCAGTACATTTACCATCTATCTCACTGCTCAGTGTTGAAGGGAAGACAGACTGTCAAGAACAAGGACATCGACACCTCACTGCAAAAGGGTGTGATTCCAGGCTGCCTGGAACATACAGGCATAATCACACAACTCATCAGAGAGGCTAGAGAAAGGAAAGGAGATCTGATTGTGCTGTGGTTGGGCATAGTCAGTAAATACAGGTCAATATCACGCAAGCTGGTCAAAACTGCACTAAACCAGAACCGTGTCCCCAGTAAGATAAAAGACCTCCTCTTATAACGTCAGAATGGCATCAACCGGACAAGGTCATCATCACCAGGTCCACATTATCTTCTACTATTTTTGCCCTTCCATAAATATGGTGGCAGGACAGAACAGGAGTGTAGAGCCCTGTGTACCAAATCTGGTGTGTGTCAACCCGCCGTCGGAGCTTACGTGGATGACCTCATAGTCACGACATCCTCTGTACCAGGGAGCAGATGGATACTAGATGGGCGAGAATGAGTTTTAGGCCTGCCAAGTCACGTTCGCGGTCTCCTGAGGAGAGGCAGAGTCTCAGACACGTTCCACTCTTTCCTAGATGGCACCAAGATTCCATCCAACTGTGAGAAGTCAGTCAAAAGGTTGGGGAAAGTTTTAACCAGAGTCTCAGAAAAGCAGGAGCCATCCAGACATCCATCAAGGACCTTGAGATCTTGCTCGAGTGGACAAGCCTGGACTTCCTCAGAAATTCAAGACTTGGAAATACCAACATGGCATGCTGCCCCTGATCCTCTGGTCCTCTGGAGACGAAGACTGGTGGATAGCTCTGCAGGTGGCTCGGCATACCACATAACCTAAGCAATGCAGCTCTGTACAGGAAACATAACATACTCCAGCTACCCTTTAACAGCATTACGGAAGAGATCAAGGTCACCCATACTAGAGAGGCACTGCGGTGCAGAGACTCAAACAACCCAAAAGTCTCTTCAGCAGGCACTAAAATCTGCCCTTGCAGGAAATGGATCGCTGCAAGGGAGCTGGAGACAGCCGAAGTGTGGTTCAGGTAGAAGGCAGTGGTGGGAGCAGTGGCAGTGGGAAGATCAGACTTTGGCAGCTTTCTGGTGCCACTGTATAGCAAAGTGCAGAGCAAGGAACAACAGCTTCTTGTCCAGGAAGAAGTGAGCGCAGCACTGGACGAGACAAGAAGAAACAGGATGGCAGGCATGAGGCAGCAGGGTTTTTGGATGAGGTGAGAGGGTGCGACTGAATGCAGGTTCACCTGGATTGATATCTGGCAAGCAGGTTCGACCAATTACTTTCCTCATCTCTGCTGTGTATGACGTCTTATCCAGCCAAACCTCCAGCTGTGGGGCAAGTCTGAAACACCTTCCTGCCCTCTTTGTTCTGGGAAAGGCATGCTCAAGGACATTTTGAGCAGCTGCCCAAAGGCCTTAGGGGATGGTCACTAGTAGTGGAGCCATGGGCAGGTGCTGAAGGCAGTGGGTGGGAGCATTGCCTCATTAATGACAATAAGCAGAAACCACTGCCCTCCCAGGAAGCAGATTTCATTCATTAAGGCAGGAGAGCAGACGAAACCACAGAATAGAGCACCTGCAGGCCTACTCTTCACTTCATATGACTGGCAGCTAATGTCAGATCTGGGCAAGCAACTCACATTTTGCGTACATTGTAATTGCATCATTGTGGCCAGATATTTTCATTCTGTCAGAGACCTCAAAACAACTTGCTTTGGCTGAATTGACAGTGCCCTGGCATGGAGGAAGCTTTTGAACAAAAGCTGTCCAAGTATCAGGGACTTCTGGAGGATTGCTGGAAACAGGGTTGTTGAGCACAATGCCGTCCCAGTACGCAGTAGAGGCTGAACTGGCTGATTGTTCAACAGTGTCCTCTGACGGGACCTCTCAGAGGCACAGCAATTGGGAATGCAACAGAAACAGCAGAGAGAGCTGCAGTTTAAGCGGGTTGATCCACGGCTTAATGCTGCTGGGACACAAGTCAGGACTTGATTAACCCCGGGTGGGTCGCCTGGACGAGCTCTTATGATGTTGTAAGACCCTGAACGCCCATTGAAGCCTAGGCAACTTCACATCAGTCCCATTCTTGTGTAATTTCTCAAATTTATGCTTAATGATTCAGGTCAATGATTAGTGACTCAAACCCAAAGCATTCCTCTGAAAATACTGGACTGAAAATGAGCGAAAAAGCAGCCAATGTTCAAAGCCTGCAGCGCTATTGCTTAAGACCACTTTGAAAATTACAAGAAAGTCTGACTTTCTGTATTATAAAGAAATGAGGGGTGCCTCAAGACTTTTGCACATTACTACTTTTGCTGAAGCTAAGCTAACTGGACTGCCTGCTGTCCCTGGATATTCACTTCACAAATGAAGATGCTGCCATTTTTCCTGTCTTGGATGGATGTGTGCCAGATGTGGTCTTCCTCTCTTTCTGTTGCCACTGACCAGCTACCCAAAGAACATTTACTTGGCAGGCGAGATGTCGGGAGATGTGACCTTACTGGCACAATCTGCTCTTCCATCAATCTCTTGGCAATAAAGTAAAGAAGCCATTTCCCAGAAAGCACAACCATTGCTTTAAGGCCGTGGTCATGGTTAAGTTAGAAAAACAGGGCTCGTAGAAACCTCAGTGACAAACGTTCTTTTCATGATTTCAACCTGCCAGACTTGAAACTGAGTTGGATACTGTCAACATCCTACCAAACCCAGAAAAGTGTGGCTATAATTGGCAGAATGGCGTTTTCCAGGTGCTTTCCAGTGACTCTTTCCCTTACATACTGGTATTTCCTTGGGTGTAACCTCTGTCTATAGTTCCCCCACTTCCCAAAGAGAGCATGTGTTTTATATTGTAAGATATCAAACTTGCTTCAGGAGAAAAGTGCTCTCTGATCACACCTGTTAGCTGCTACAGCATAACCACATCCTGTGTTATTCTTGGCCAGTATTGTTGTTAGGTACATATTCATTATCCCACTGCAATCACAAACCCAGCATAAACAGTTCAATTGTCAGGATAAATTACATAAAAAGCTTTTTCCTGTAAAGCTAAAGCCCCGCTGGAGCACCAGCCAGCACTTCTCCACAGACCCTAATGCATTTTCACCATCATCCTTACTGACACTAGTCCCTGTCAACATCATCCTCATAGATTGCACTTGGCTAAACAGCCAGGTGGGCTGCATGTGCACGCACCGCACCACCCTCCCGCCCAGCGGCTCCGCATGACGCGAGTTGAGCTCTTGGCTCTGGGTTGCGGCCTGCTGGGAGGAAGCAAAAGCCAGAGGAATGGAGGAACAGATTGGGCAAGATTACTCACTGTTGTCTGACTCTGAGGCAGGCCTGTTTATGCAGGATGTTGGTGGGTAAACAGGGAGATTCAAGGGCTGAGAGTGTCAGGGCAAGATACCCCACACCACGTCTGCTTCCTTCCCACCAGGATCCAGACAATATGACAGGGAGTGTTCATCATGTGATCTGTGATTCAAGTTAGTCACAGAAAGAAATACAGAGAAGCAAGACAAGCACAAAAGGACAATTATAAACTTTGTAGAAAGACCTGCAGATTCCACATTTTATTTGACATTGGTGAAGCCTGTGGGCCCTTACAGACATGCTCCCTCTCCTGTGATCTGACAGCAATTTAATATGTTGGTGTCATGTCTAAAGAAATTTTTTTTAACTGTTTTGGATCTGCACAGCAAGCACAAATTAATATCGCTGACATTGGTCCAGTGTCAGGAGAATATTTTCACACACACAGTGCAGTGAAATCCTTGCTTCAAATATTATTTGCATTTAAGCGGTGGCATTATAACACAGAGACATTGTCTGTATAAATTAATATATATATATATATATATATATATATATATATATATATATATATATATATATATATATATATATATATATATATATATATATATATATATATATATATATATATATATATATATATATATATATATATATATATATATATATATATAAAATAATAAATGCTAATAATAATGACTGAATTTTCCCTAACAGTGTCGTCTGATTCAGGAACGTTACCATAAGCTTGACAGTTTCAATGAAACATTTTGCCTCTGAAAAAACTATCCTTATAGATCCTTACATGAACGAAGACATGTTTGTCTGTCACTGCTTAATGCCAACTCATTGATACAAACACCGGGCACATAAGGCAACAAGCCGACATACTTCTTACTAATTTTCCTAATCGCACCGGTTTCTTCTACACCCGCGGCATCCTCGCACACACACACACACACCTCTGAAGAAGTTTTGTGCTCACAGTCACCACAGTTTCGGTCATGTTATAAATGAGGCATTCATATTTAACAACACCTATCATGCTGGGAGGCCCTGGACTTGGCATGATTACATAAATATACCCTGCTGTGGTGAAATCCATCTTCTGATTGAATTACCACCAACCACATCCACTTATACACATGTATTCTGCACTTTCCAGGGGAAGCTTGCAAGAAGGTAAAAGGGGGAAATGGCTGTTTTTAAGAATCCCTAACAATATGAAACAAAAATAAAAAATAAATCCCTTTTCAGCCTCCAACCTCCTGACAAAAATTTGGTACTACATTAGGGTCAGCCAGAGGGAATCTCTGTTGTGGCATTTTTTGTAGTATCTAACTTATTACTTGACAAACTGTGCAGCATAGAGTCACTGCGGGTGGAGCATGCAGGCCCAGAATATAAATGAATAAACTGAATGAAGTAAATAAATTGAATTCGCCCATATTCCCTTTTATTTCACTGCTCTTTTACAGTGCCTTGCAAAAGTATTCGGCCCCCTTGAACTTTTCAACCTTTTGCCAGATTTCAGGCTTCAAACATAAAGATATAAAATTTTAATTTTTTGTGAAGAATCAACAAGAAGTGGGACACAATCGTGAAGTGGAATGAAATTTATTGGATGTGTCAAACTTTTTTAACAAATAAAAAATGGACGGATGGACGGACGGATGGACGGATGGACGGACGGATGGACGGACGGATAGATGGATGGATGGATGAACAGATGGACGGATGGATGGACGGATGGATGAACAGATGGATGGATGGATGGATGAACAGATGGATGGATGGACGGATGGACGGACGGACGGATGAACCGATGGATGGATGGATGAAAAAAAAATCTGCAGTATTTTGTTACTGAATTAAGTAACAGTAAAGTAAAGATGAATACCTGCACCAAAAAATCACAGTTGTAATATTTAAAAGATAAAATGTTGATTTTCATTTAGTCATTTTGATAATTTAGAGGTTTGGTTTTTGGTTGTATTTGTCACTTGGACTGCATATGTACACAACACATTGCCATCACACTAGCCCACCCAGCAGCTCTGCATTTATAAAATACTACTGTTTGGTGGGTAAAGAGATCTGCAAAAATCACTGATAATTTCAGTCAGTTTAGCATCACAGTTGTTGTTTATTTCTAACTTACTTATACCAATCATTTTCAAAGCAGTCTGAAAAATGTTAAAGACGAAAGTACGTCCACACCTGACCCGTTTAGCTGCCGTGAGACCTTTTTCAAATCCCAGAGCATCATTAGCTGCCCAACAGCAAAATACCAATCATAGCAGAAGAGCGTTCCTCCGGCTGATCTGCTCCACCACCTGCCCTAACAAAGTGGGCCCAGTTTCCTGCTGTAGAGGAAGTTCAGTGTCACTTGCAGTGCAGACAGGAAGAGTACACTGGCTAACAGGAACCAGTCCCTTCAGCATGCTAAACATTGTTCTGAGCAAATGTTTGGATGACCTTTCTAATCTGCTCTTTGTTAGTGCTGAGTCCACAGGTTTGTTTTTCAGATGGAAAGTCCTGAACTTGTTGATCCTGTTAATCAGTATAAATGTATGAAAAGATTCACAACTTTCCATCCCGTAGTCTGTTTGTTTTTTCAAATAAGAAGAAAACAAGCTTTGTGGCGAGCTGAAGCCACAGTGAAAAATTCAATTCAGTTCACTTTTATTTAGCACTAAATCACAATAACAGTCAAGGCACTTTATATCGTAATGTAATGATCCTACAATAATAAGAAAAATCCCCAGCAATGAAACAACCCCCTTTAGGCAAGCATAGGCATGACAGTGGGAAGGAAAAACTCCCTTTTAACAGGAAGAACCCTCCGGCAGGACCAGGATCAGGGAGGGGCAGCCATCTGCTGCAACCAGTTGGGGGTAAGACGAGGAAGACAAGACAAAAGGCGTGCTGTGGAGAAGAGCCACAGATTAATAATAACTAATGATTAAATGCAGAGTGGTGTATAAACACATAGTGACGAGAGGTGAGTGTAGAAGAAACACTCAGTGCAGGTTCAGATTTCTTTCTGCATTAAAACCATGTTAGACCAGTCTTATAGCAACACATGTAATGTGCAAAATGTCAGTATGCTTGGATCAGTGTGCTTTTCTGAGCATAGCTGGGTGCAATTCGTCATCTTGCAACCAAAACTGGAAACCTAACTTTTGTAAAAAAAAAAAACAAACAAACAAAAAAACAAACTGTGATGTGAAAACAAACGTAGAACATGACTGAAATGTCTACAAATTACACCAAGTCCCTTGGGGTAAAGTTGTGTGTCACCACTGTCACTACTGCATCCCCTCCAAAATCCTCGTAATGTTGTCTGTCGCTCAACAGAAGAGAGAACCCGACACACAGACAGTGATGTAGGCAAAAGAAAAATGTTAAGCCAAAAATAAGAATCTCACATTTTTACAGCATTTATTGTGATAATTAAAGTTTATAATAAAATGTCAGTTTGCCGCTTCGCCTTTGAAGTAGGAGCCACAGGATTTCCACCCCAAACAGAAGCTGGAGATGGTGCTTCCACGCAGTCCTCCAAGAAGCTACAAGCACATAGCCCCTTTTAATTAATTTTAATTTAAAATTAATTACCGCTTATCGACCAAAGAGCATCACATGAGACAGGAAGTCTGGACCAAGATGTTGTTACAGTGGAAGCTTCAAATCAGTAGCCACAAGGTATGCCCACTTTTTTGCTTTCATTTTTTTTATGTTGATGTTTAGATATATTGTATCTAAAGGGAATTACCTTAAAGATGCATTTGGTTGGAGTCATGGAGTCACCAAATTGTGACACAGGCCTCCCGTCTCAAAGTTGAGATTCCAGTAAAGACACTGCAATCAGCTCACTGGAGTTTCTCCCATGACTTCAGTCATCACCACTGAAGTCAGCAGCATCATTACCCCGTCCCCCCCCCCCCGCTGACAATGGCAGCTGCTGATCAGAGCATGAATGCAGGTGGGTGGCAGAGGGTAGTGACTCATCTGGGCAATGCCTTACCCCAGCCTGATGAAACGAACGAAAGCCCGGTGTGCGTGTGTTTCTGTATCGAGACAGGAAGTCAGAAGGCTGCACGCATGTGGGAGCGGTCACATCTGAGGAAGAGCGCGAGCGAGACAATTAACTTGAGCATTGTGACACCAGGTGGGACTGGCAGGCTCCCAGGTGATGAGAAAGGGTGAAACAGAAAGGGTCGCTGGTGAAGGCTGTTCGGAGTGTGCGAAACAAAGTTCATTGGGAGGATGAGTCAAGAGGAAAGGTAATTGCTATAAATGGGATAAAATAAGCTTTTAAGGCCTCAGCTGTCACCAAGGGAGTGTTTAGTTGGGGCGGGGGTGGTCACTCTTCTGACTCATTCATTTTGTCCTTCTATGCTACTGTAGCA